>JANEHU010000014.1:0-174329 GCA_027563435.1 Nasonovia ribisnigri | reverse complement strand
ATTTCAAACATTTCTGTGCGAAGATAAGAGTAATGACAAAACACAATTAAGATTATGAAAGGAAAAAATAGAAAGGTTATGGGAAGAATTTGATAACGTACAAAGTCAGATTGAAACGAAAGACGCGAGTGAAGAGCAATTGGCAAATATAGAGATACGTTTACTGAGATGTACTTTGACCTTGTGTCAAAAGCTGAAGATAGATTAATAGCCAAATGCAATACAACTAATGAGTTAGAAGAAAATGTCACGACAGGTAGTTCAAGCAAGATAACGCACAGATCAAATTATATAAAATTAAAGCCGTTAGAAATTCCGATATTCAACGGGGCCTTTGAGGATTGGTCGGCATTGAAGGATATATTTAAGTCTTTGGTGCATGAAAATGAGGAATTGACCAAAGTGGAAAAATTTCATCATTTAAAAATGTCATTGTCAGATGAAGCACTAAAAATTATAAAAAATTTAGAAACGTCAGAAATAAATTACGCTGCCGCATGGAAAATCATAACCGATAGATATGACAATAAGCGATTGTTAATTCAATCACACGCAAAAACTATTTACGAATTACCATACATAAGTGATGAATCAGCAGAGAAGTTGAGGCATTTTACGAACACATTAAATCAACATAGGCAGGCCCTACAAGCATTAGATCACGATCCAGATCAATGGGGCGCATTATTATTACACGTCATAACATCAAAACTCGATGCGAATACTGTATGTCAAAGGGAGACATTAAATGCAAAAAAGGAATTACCAACTATAAAGGAAATTATAAATTATTTACACGACCGATGTCAAGTTCTGGAAGCAGTAGAAAGTTCAAAGGGCAAAAGTGAAAAAATAAAAACATTTCCGCGAAAAGTGCACAGTTACGCGTCAGGAAGCAGGACATCCATGAATATGAAATGTTATATGTGTCAGGAACCACATCCTATTTATAAATGTCCGGAATTATTAAAAATGAATGTAGATCGGTGAATAAAAAAAGTTGGAGAATTAAAAATTTGTAAAAATTGTTTTCGGGCAAATCATACGTTAGAGCAATGTAAGGCAAGAAAATGTTATCAGTGTAATAAATCCCATAACACACTACTGCACCGGAACAACAATAAAAACGAAACCAAAACACAAACGAGTGATCGCGATAACAAACCGGCCGTAATAACTGAGGGCCATGATATCGACGAAAGTACCGAAAACAACAATAAACGCAATGTCGTCGGCGTTGGAATATACAGAACGGGCAAATAGTGAGACACAAGTGCTATTAGCTACGGCGATAATTAAAGTGATGGGTAATGACCGTACATGGTACACATGCAGAGCATTGCTGGACAGTGGGTCCCAAAGTAATTTCATTACGGAAGAAACAATGAGAAAATTGAGATTGCCACGAAAAAGGGTAAATCTACCCATAACAGGTGTAACGGAAAGTAAGCATAATGCCGAATATGAGCTTACTATAGTATTACGATCGTGCGTAAATTCATTTTCAATAAGCAGGCAAGCACTCGTACTACCAAATATAACAGGATGTTTACCAACCAACACAAATAGCTCAATACAATTATCGATACCCGATAACATAACGTTGGCTGACCCATATTTTTATAAAAGAGGAAAAATAGATATGCTAATTGGAGCCGACACGTATTGGGAGATTATGTGCAATAATATATTTAAGATAAGCCCAACTGGTGTTTACGTACAGGAAACAAAATTGGGATGGATAGTAGCGGGTGGAACGGCACAAGGTGCTAAGATTGCTCTGAACAGTTGTATGCTGACATGCACGGAACGCGAAAACAAGCTATCTGAACAAATTGAAAAGTTTTGGAAAACAGAAGAATGCTTGATAAAACAGAATTGGTCAATTGAAGAAAAACTGTGTGATGAGCATTTCGTGAAAAATACAATTAGGGATAAAAAAGGAAAATTTATTGTAAAACTGCCATTAAAAGATAATGCAATTTATTTAGGTAAATCATATGACATTGCACTACGCAGATTTTTGGCATTAGAACGACGGCTATCGAAATGCACGGAAATCTATGATCAGTATAGAGATTTCATGCAGGTATATTTCGAACTAGGACATATGGAGGAGGTAAACGATTGCGGAATAATCAATGACGGTCACGATTATGTTTACATTCCACATTCGTATGTGATAAACGCAGGTAGCCGTACAACAAAATTGCGCGTTGTGTTCGATGCGTCAAGCAAAACTGATACGGGCATATCGTTAAATGACGTTTTAATGAAGGGCCCTGTTAGAAGAATTAATCAAAATTATCGCGCGCTTCAGAACGCACAAATTTGCATTTTCGGGCGACGTTACAATAATGTACCGTCAAATCTGGATTGACAGATCGCATCGTAACTATCAACGAATATTGTGGCGACCTAACGAGAATGAAGAAATCAAAATTTATCGTTTGTGTACGGTCACATATGGCACAGTATCAGCGAGCTACCAAGCAATAAAATGTCTATCAGCTTTATCGGAAGAAACGGATAATGAAATGGTATCAAACATAATCAAATATGATTTTTGCGTTGATGACTGTCTAACAGGGGGTTTTACGATGCAAGAAACCATATTACTTCGAAATAATTTAATTGCCACATTAAGTAAAGGTGGATTTGCTATGGCAAAGTGGACGGCAAACCACCCCGAATTAATAAAAAATATCCCAAACACCGATTCAAGTGCTTTTACATTGATGGATTTAGGCGAAGATGCTGTGAAAACGGTCGGATTGTTTTGGAAAACGCAAACCGACAATTTGTTGTATAAAATAAAATTAACCGAAAGTGAATCCTGCACAAAACGAGAAATATTGTCGCGTATAGCCAGCTTATTCGACCCAATGGGACTTGTGGGACCAGTCATTGTCGTCGCAAAAATAATTATGCAATCCCTGTGGTTAGAAAAGGTTGAATGGGACGAACGTTTATCCAAAGAAATCTATGAAAAATGGAGAAAATTTTGGCATGAACTTAAAGATATATGTGCAATTAAAATACCAAGGTGGTTAAAGACAGGTGGTTGCAAACGCATAGAAATACATGGATTTTCGGACGCATCTTCATATGGTGCATGCTTATATTTAAGGAGTGAAACAGTTAACGGAGAGGTCGACGCCCGGTTAATATGCGCAAAGTCACGCGTAGCACCACTAAAAACTACGTCCATTCCTCGTTTGGAACTGTGTGCCGCAGTATTATTAACAAGATTGGCCAAGAGTATCATTACTACATTACGAATACACATTACGCAACAATATTGGTGGTCTGTTCGTAGGTGGTATTAGCTTGGATAGCGGCTGAATCATTGAGGTGGAAAACGTATGTGGCAAATCGCGTAAGTGAAATACATGAAACAACGCAGAAACATGAATGGCATTACGTACAATCTATTGATAACCCAGCGGACGTATTATCGCGCGGATGCACGCCGACTGAACTCAAAAATAATAATTTGTGGTGGAATGGGCCTTCCTGGCTTCGAAATCCTCATATCAAAGACGAAAAATTATCTAGTGATACCGAAAAACATACATCATCCGACGTGTTGGTAGAAGAAAAGGTTAAATCAGTGGTAACAACTAACAACAGTAATAGTAGGCACGTCGGAAATGAGTATATTCAATCGATATTCATCGTGAAAAAAGTTAGTACACGTCGTGGCATATATATTACGTTTCTGCAATAATGCATTAGCAAAAAGGCGAAAACAGATAGTAAATAAAGGATTATTGTGCATAACGGAAATTCAATTAGCAACCATCATATTAATAAAAGTCGTTCAAAGATACGTCTTCGCAACAGAACTACATAATCTTAATGATGCAAAGACGGGCGACCCGATAAGAGGTCATTTACGCACATTAAACCCATTTGTCGATAACCACGGTGTTCTGCGCGTCGGCGGTCGATTGCTAAATGCGTCCAATATTACGTACGAACAAAAACATCAGATCATATTACCATATATCGAACCCTTTTCATCTCTATTTTTTCGGCATGAGCATGAAAGATTATTGCATGCCGGACCACAGGCGATGCTGGCCACTATTCAATTGCAATATTGGCCGATAAAAGGTAGAAACACAGCAAAGAAAGTAGTGCACAATTGCATTAAATGTTTTAAAATAAAACCGACAATTTTGAAACCAATAATGGGTAATCTTCCTAAGTACAGAGTAGACCAGCCCAGTCGGTGCTTTGAGGCATGTGGAGTGGATTATGCTGGTCCGGTGTCGATAAAATCTAGCCACAGAAGAAATGCAGCCATCAGCAAGGCATATATATGCATTTTTATTTGTTTGGCTACCAAAGCCGTACGGCCTAATTCAGTACGGTTTATAGCGGCATTGAAACGGTTTATTTCACGCCGTGGAATATGTCTACATATGTATTCGGACAAGTGAAAACGCCACAAACTTTGTTGGCGCTAATAAAAAACTGTCGGAGTTGACAGCGATGTGGAATTCCAAAGAACACAAAGAAAAAGTACAATCATTTTTCAATGAGTTGTCCATAACATGGCATTTTATTCCACCACGGGCTCCGCATTTTGGAGGCCTCTGGGAGGCCGCTGTGAAGTCAGTTAAGCATCATTTAAATAGGACAGTCGCCGCCACCAGGCTCACGTATGACGAGATGTATACCGTGCTTGTACAAATTGAGGCGTGCTTAAATTCACGCCCGCTCGTACCATTATCTAATGATCCGAATACCCTGGCTATTTTAAACCCCACGCATTTCTTAATAGGTAGTTCACTTGTGGCATTACCCCAGCGGCCCAGCCCGATCAAACGCATAAAAAAGAAAACTGTTTATCACGGTGGGAAAGAGTTCAAAAAATCACCCAAAGCATATGGAAAAGGTGGAGCATGGAATACTTAAATCAACTTCAGATAAGGGCTAAGTGGCATAGATCGGATAAGGCCGAGATCAGGTTGGGAACTATGGTCTTACTAAAAGAAACAGGTGTGCCCCCACTCCATTGGCTCATGGGACGTGTCGTATCAGTACACCCAGGTCGGGATGGAGTTACTAGAGTCGTGGAGGTCAACACTCGAGGCGGTATAAAGAAGAGGGCTATAAGATTGGTGTGCCCGCTCCCTGGGCAAAACCAAAATGAGAATGAATAAAAAAAAAATATATAAATAAATAAATATTTTTTATATAATTTCTATATTTAATGTATAATAGTTTATCAATTTATTTGTATAAGCGGCGGTGTCATGCGTAATTTTTTTAATTTATACTTTATTAATGTTTTGTATATTTTTGATTGTCATAACTTAATTTGAAACTGTGTTTCAAGGGGGGTGTATGTTGGGAAAAGCGATAGCGAATATCGATAACCAATAGCGATAACATTATAATGTCGTGCTTCTCAATATATATTATTTGTAATAATACCTAATACGAGTTAGTTCTTCGGTTTCCGTCAACCACGACGCAGTAAACATATGCTGACATTCGCCGCGTAATATTTTTATAGTTATTTGTCTAATAAAACACACAATTATACTTTCAGCCTATGCATTTTAATTAATTATACAGTCCACAACATAAAAGGTAATAAAAAACAAATTAATCAAACAGTACATAATCTTATATCAACATGATTTCGAACATTCATCATGGTACGTCCATAAACACTGTTGTTCATTAATTTGAAATATTCTTTTTCAAACTCATTCTTAGCTTCTGATCTAAGATTAGTATTAAAATCAATATAAACTTTTAACCAAGGAGATTGACTAAATTCTAACACTCTATGAATTTTCTCTAATTTTAAACCTAGTTTAATATATAATTTTAGAGCTTCATAATGTATTATATATTTTTTCTTATCATACAAAGTTGTTAATAATTTTGGGAGTTGTTTGTTATCAAAATGTGTTTCTGGTGCTAAAGGGAAATCTGAATGTAGATCATGAAGTTCTTTAGGATAAGATAAATCTACTTCTAAAATATAACCTTTACATGATTTATCAGAAATATTCATTACATCAAAATTATTCATATTATCGATCCATTTGAAATCTCCAGTAGGTAAATATTTACTCATTGCCCACCCATAAAGATTATTTGAATCCAAGTATTGTAAAAATATTGATTCCTCCTTTTTTTTAAATTTATCACCCATATATTTATTATTTGCTTTTGAATATCTTTGACTACATTGAGATAAACCACCTCTGATTCCAGATTCGAACATCAATATTTGATCTATATCTGTTAATAAATCTAATTTTACATTTGTCATTCTTATAATGATTTGTGGGTAAGAGGTAACGCACTTATAATATAATAACTAATAAGGTAACGCACAGGTTGACGATATGGAACAGACTGACTTTATTTATATGAATGGAAAGCACATCGATGGATATAATTATATAATGATGTACCGTCATTATAGATAACGATAATATAAAGTTATATAGATATAATAATGTGTGACAGTGTAGGATTCATATCTCAACACTCCTCCTTAATCCTAACACTGAATATAATGAAAATAACAAAAAAAAAAAACAAATAATAATAATAATAATAACATTGATATGCATAAAAGAAATATTTTATGAATGATAGAATAATTATATAAATCTAAATTGCACATACATATATATTTTAATTTTAATTTTTTTTTTTTTATTAAAACATTTTTAACTTTGATCTGAACAATTCAAACTTTGATTGGGTTAAAGATTTTGTGAAAATGTCAGCTACTTGTTCTTCGGTTGGGATGTATAAGATTGAAATGGCTTTCGAATTAATATTCTCATGTAGAAATGAATATTTGACATCTAAGTGCTTCATTCTTTGGTGCTGCCTGGGTCTATAGATGGTTTCGATACATGATTGATTATCTTCATAAATTTTCATCTGTAAATGGTCTTCACCGAGTTTTGTCATTAGTCCTTGTAGCCATATGGCTTCAGTTACTGCACTAGCCATTGAGATTAATTCGGCTTCGGTTGATGACAGTGAGACGGTAGGTTGTTTTTGTGTCTTCCATGCCACGAGGCAGCCATACATTTTGAAGCAATATCCTGTTATTGACTTGCGGTCTGCACCATTTGCCCAGTCAGCATCTGCGTATCCTATTATAGGTTCTGTACTGTTGTGGAAGAGTAAATTCAAATTGACAGTACCTTTAATGTATCTCAAAACTCTCTTTAAGTAGTTCCAATGAGTGACAGTAGGATTTTCTTGAAAACGACTAAGGTAATTGACAGCGTAGCAAAGGTCTGGTCGTGACACCATTGCCACATAGCTGAGGCATCCTACAAGTTCACGGTATGGGTGTACTGTTTTCTTCTCTTTAACGTCTTCAAGTCTTAAACAGGGTTCCATGGGTGTTTTAGAGGGCTTACAGTTTTCCATACCAAATCTGTGTAATATGCTGTTGAGGTAGGTTGTTTGATTGATACTCATGGTTTGTCCATTTAGGTCCCTTTTGATGTTAAGGCCTAAGAAGCGTTCGCACTGACCAAAATCTTCCATATCAAACATCATGCATAGTTTTTTCTTTATGGCTTCAATGGACTCTAGGTCAGTGCCTATAATTCAACGTATAAAGCTATAAACAAATTATCATCAGTATTCTTGTATACACAATTGTCAGATTTAAGATGGTTAAACCCGTTTTTGACTAACACTTGATCACAGCTATGGTTCCATACACGAGCTGCCTGCTTTAGTCCGTAGATGGATTTGTGTAGCTTGCATACCAAATTTGAATTTGTTTTGAAACTTTCGGGTTGGCACATATATACCTCTTCTTCAAGAACTCCGTTGAAGAAGGCTGTGTGTACATCCATTTGATGTATATGCATTTTTCTGTTGTTTGCCATGGCTAAGAGTGAACGAATAGTGGTGATGTTAGTCACTGGTGAGTAGGTTTCATAGTAGTCGACGCCATGTGTTTGTGCATATCCTTTTGCTACCAATCGTGCCTTGTAACGGTATATCTTTCCGTTCCCATCCTTTTTGATTTTATATGTCCATTTACACCCTATTGCTTTCTTTCCTTCTGGCAATTCAACAAGTGACCATGTTTGATTTTTATTTAATGATTTTATTTCTTCGTTCATTGCTTGTTCCCATTCAGCAGACTCATTCCCATTGATCGCTTCTTCATATGAAAATGGTTCACAAGTATTTTCTATTGTCAAGGCGTGGGCTGTATAGTAGTCTTTAGTCCATGTAGGTGGTCGTTTTTCTCTCTTTGGACGTTCAAGAAACGTTTTGTTCAAATCAATAAACGTTTTGTTCAAATCAGTATCAGAATCATGGCAACTTTCTTCTTCTGTGCTGGTCTCTGTTGTATATTGATTGGTGTCAGCTGATTTTATTTTTCTTTCTTCGGGAGCTTGGTCGCTTTCTATATATACTTGTATAGGATCGTTTGTCTTGTTGGTCTCATCAAATTTAATATTCCTACCATTGACAATTTTTGTGTTCTTAGGGTCCCATAACCGATATCCGTGAGTGTTATATCCTATCAAAGTAAATAGTTCAGATTTTTCATCAAATTTATTTCTAGTGTGATTGGGTTTAAGTAAGTAGGCTTTGCATCCAAATACGCGCAAGTTGCTTACATCTGGCTTAGAGCCAAACCACATTTCAGCTGGAGTAACATTATTTAAAGCAGTTGTGTACGACCTGTTCAATAGATATGTAGCTGTCTGTATTGCTTCATTCCACATTTCTTTTGGGAGGTTGCTTTCGATAAGTAAAGATCGACCTTTTTCACATATAGTTCTATTCAACCTTTCTGCATGTCCATTTTGTTGCGGGGTGTAAGGTGATGTGTATTGAATTTGAATTCCCTTCCCCTCACAGAACTCTCTAAAAGCCTTTGATGTGTACTCACCGCCATTGTCGCATCTGAGTTTGGACATCTTAGTGCTGAAGTGGGCTGTGGCGAATGCTTCAAATATCTTTAACTTGTTTAAGGTATCAGATTTCTCCTTTATCGGGTATACTATAGCAAAGTGTGTGAAATCATCAATAAAAGACACATAGTAACGCTCACCTGACCAGCTGATAGGAGTGATTGGTCCGCACACATCTGTATGTACCAACTGCAGTGGACGTGTTGCTCTTGTGCGTGTGCTGTGAAATGGGTTTGCGGATTGTTTTCCCTTTGTGCATACCGAGCATCCAGATGTGGAGTAGTCTCTTCCTATTTTTAATCCATCAACGATTTTTGATAGCTTTTTCATGTAATTGTCTGATAAGTGGCCAAGTCGCCTATGCCATAGTGGGGTATCATTAATAATGCGCATGTCGGTTCTTGGTGCCGAGAGTGCAGAGTTAGGCAGTTGTGGATCAATATCAAACACTAACTCGTATAAATTACCTTTCCTCATTCCGGATGCTATTACATTACCTTTGTTTTTGATAGAAACTTTACCGTTGTTTATAATTATCTCCATGCCAGCCTTTTCAATTTTTCCTGTGGACAACAAGTTTCGTCGTAACTTTGGAACGAATAATACATCTTTGATGGTAAACTTGCAGATATTTGAGCTTGAGTTAAATGAACAATCAATTTCACCGGTGTGTGTTGCGCACATGTTTTGATTAGATTTTGCTACTCCGATGAAAATGTTATTGGAAAGAGGTCTTGATCGTGATAACAGACTTTTATCATTGATAAGGTGGTCAGTTGACCCGGAATCTAGGAACCAGTTAATCGTTCGTTTTTTCTTCTTCCATGACTGTTGAATTTGGATTTGTTCACTGGTTAGAAACGCGATGTGGTCACCGTCTTCGTTATCGTATCCGCGCGTGTTGTCGGCCCAATTCGCTTGCTGTCTATTATTAGATTTACCTTTTTGATGATTACGATTCTGATCCGCCTTGTATTTTCTACATTGGAACTTCTTATGTCCAGATTTCATGCAATAATAGCATTTGAGTGTACTGCTACTTGATTCAAACGCGGCCGCATCTATACATAAGTTTTTCGATGTGACCGATTCAGCTTTACATGATTCTCTCTTAGCCGTTTCATCGAGTAAGCGCCTTCGCACGAAGTCGACACTTATTTTGTCATCTGACAGCGTTTCAATAGCCGTTACCACGACATTGTATGAGTCTGGTAGCGTTAATAACAACAGACATGCCACCATCTCCTCCTCGATTTTACAACCGGCAACTTTTGTTTTCCTCAAAAGTTCGTCAAAACGAATTAAAAATTGCTCTATGGATTCCTCTCCTTCCATGAATTTTAATGTGAGCATTTTCCTTAGAAGAAATAGTTTGTTTGACGTACCTCTGGGTTCAAACGTGAAGCATAGACGTTCCCAAATTGCTTTGGCTGTAGTCGCGTCTATGACATACTCCAGATGTGAGTCCGCCACACATTGAACCAGTAAGGCTATAGCCGTTGCATCCTCTTCGATGAACGTGGCTTTGGCGGTGGAGTCTGTTGGTATTTCCTCCGTCAGACAATGTGCCACATTGTGTTTCCTTAGTAGTGTCTCAACCCTAAATTTCCAGTTGGAGAAATTTGTACCCGCAAACTGCGTGATACCGTACCGTTCTTCCGTGACTGGGCCCATAACCTATAATGATTTGTGGGTAAGAGGTAACGCGCTTATAATAACTAATAAGGTAACGCACAGGTTGACGATATGGAACAGACTGACTTTATTTATATGAATGGAAAGCACATCGATGGATATAATTATATAATGATGTACCGTCATTATAGATAACGATAATATAAAGTTATATAGATATAATAATGTGTGACAGTGTAGGATTCATATCTCAACAATTCTTAACATACAATCCCATGCAAATCCTGGTATTGTGTAATACCACATAGGATCTAATTTATAATTTTTTAAAGAAATGTCTCTAAAATTTTCTATTATATCTGTTAACAATAAAACATCAATCATATTATATACCTAATCTAGTAAATTCACGCATATTTTGTATATTAAAAACTTTCCAGATTTTCTGTGAGTTTTTATATTCCTCTATTGTTATATTTTTATCAGTGAGAGAACTATAAAAATTTAGTATAGGAGGTAAACATGTTTCATTGAATTTTTCTTCACAATTCATATACTCGTAGGGATAAGCTAACTTTCTAGTAATTAAATCTAAATGTTCTTCAGGATAATATTTACTAAGTTCTTTAAATTTATTTTTTTAATTTAATTTCGAATCATTTCTTAAATTATTTGTTAACTTTTCCAAAGAACTAGGTAAAAATTTTAATGAATCAATAAATCTTAATTCTGTAAATATTACTTTGTCTTTTATCATTTTTGTTTTTTTTGCAGAGAGTATTGACCAAAGAAAACATTTATCATCTTTATTTTTAACATTTATAATAGCATGTTTATTTTTAATATGTTCAGGTAATGGAATATATGAAGAACCCTTAAAAGGAACATATTTATTTATATATATTCCCAAACTTAAAATTTGATAAAGTTTCCATTGAGAACCTTTCATTATAAAATCTTCTTCTTCATTTACAATTTTAATTTTTGCTTTTGTATAAAATTCATTTAAGTTAGAATTTTTTGTTAAAATTGTATTTTGTGTTTTAAAATTTTTTTCTTTATATTCAATATTTTCTTTACTACCTCTCTTATATATAGCAAGAAACCAAATATTTACTTTTAAATTTATTTTTTTTTAATTCTTGTTTAAGTCGTCCTATTACTGGATTATCTAAACGATTTAAAAATGTTTGTATATCTTTAATACCCATATCATTTATAATAATATAAGTTTTTAATCTATCTTGAAATGCTGTTTCTTCATTTTTTAAAATAGGTCGAATAGTGTTTTTTTCAAACATTTCTGCACTACAATTGAAAACTCTATGTGGTTTGGATATTATCTCTCTTGGTATTCTTGGTCTTATACCATTGTTTTAATGACGAATAGACTGCACATGTTTAGACCAATTGTTGTATTTAACTGTTAAGTTACAAATATCACAAGTTTTATCTGGTCTTGATATTCTCTCTTTTTTTGTTCTTATTTGTTTAGTTTGTATACCATTGTATGTTTTATTAAATTTTGGTTTAATTGTTTTTGATCTATATCATTATTTTGATAACGAATAGATTTCAAATGTCTAGACCAATTTTTGTAACTAACTGTTAAGTTACAATTATCACAAGTTTTGTTAGAATATGTTTTTTTGCTATCCATTTTAATAATGTTATTGTTTCCTTAAACATTGGTTTCAATTTTTTTATTTTTCATTCTTTATTATAATATATAATATTATTTTTTTTTTACATTCAATTTTTTTAATAAAAATAATTTTTATTAAAAACAACATTTGAATATAATTACTTATTATAGATATAACTTCCTTTAACTAAGGTCAAATTAAAAAAAAAAGGGGGTCAAGTGGATGTCGCTCCGCTGTACAGTAGGCTACAAGTAGATCACTGTACTATAATGGATGGTATTAAATTTGAATTCAATGATATAATATCATTGTATACGAAAAACGATTCTGAGCGGAGACGGTATGTCAGTCTAGGATATTTTAAATTATATTGATATTGTTATTATACGGTAGCTGCTAAGTTGAATTAATATTATTCATATTATTTAATTATTAACCTAAAATTATCAGTGATGCTATAAAAATATTATAATATATACTTTTACTCGTTAAAATTGATTTTAATATGTAATTTCGTCCAAATTTGAACTTAAAATGTCTGTAAAAAATAACTGTGTTTAAATATTTTTTAGATTTTTTGAATACAGTATGTACTATTTATTAGAATCTTTATTTTAAATTTTCAATTCTTAGTTATAAAAACTGACCATTTTATAATTGTTTAATTACAATGATTGATCATTTTCGAGATTTTGATGAATTTTGTCAAAATTCGAACTTTAAATGCTTATAAAAAAAATGTGTGCCTATGTATTTTTAATATTTTTCAATTGCTATTGTTACAATATATCAGGAGCCTTGTATAAAATTTTCATTATTTTTGGCCCAACAAATAAAATTTTATTGATATTAAAAAAAAAAAAACTGAAAAATTTGAAAATTGAAACCGTCCGTAAAATACTGAAAAACAGTCAAAATATATTAAAAATTAGATGGTGTATAGAAATAGCTTATATAAACATTCAGTGAAATTTTCATGCATCTACAGTTATTCGTTTTTGAATTGCGACAAAATAAGAAAATCGCTACGTGAGAAATCGAGTGAATATCGAATCTTAAACAAATTTGAACTTAAAATGCTCATAAAAATTTATTATGACTTGCTTTTAAACTTTTTTTTATTGATAAAATTAGGCAAACTTATGAGGAATCTTGTATTACATTTTCAAATCTTAGATTTAAAAAGAAAAATTTTTATGAATTTCTAACTCAAAATAAATTGCACATTTTCGTCATTTTTACGTATTTTGTCAAAATTTGAACTTTGATTACCTATAAAAAAAATTGTGACTACGGATTTTTAATATTTTTTATCTGCCTTTGAAACTATATATTAGAAGCCTACTATTAAATTTTCAAGATTTTTTACCCAACAAACAAAATTTTATTGACATTTATAGAAAAAAAAAACTAAAAAAAGGGCGGGTAAGTGTATGTCGCTCTGCTGTACAGTAGGTTACAAGTGAGTCACTGTAATGGATTGTGTTAGATTTTAATCCAATGATATAATATCATTGAATAAGAAAAACGATTCTGAGCGAAGACGGTCAGTCAGTCTATAATAGCTTACTAAGTCTAAATGTATTTGATGATATTATTGTGAATAAAGTAATTAATTTTAGTATTATAGGCATTAGTATTTACTATAATTGGTTAAATTCATTTTTCTCAAAAAAATTATATTTTAAAATGCCATTGCGTGTATATAAAATATAACAATATATTCTAAAAGTTTCATATACCAACAAATAATATTTTTAAATTATATCAAAATAACTAAAATCATTATTCTTGGTTTAAATATGAAATTTTGTCTAAATTTGAAATTAAAATGTCTGTAAAAATAAATGTGTTGATATATTTTTTAGATTTTTTGGTTACAGTATGATTTATTTATGAGAATTTTTGTTTTAAATTTTCAACACTTAGTTATAAAAACTGAACATTTTATAATTTTTTAATTACAATGATTTATAATTTTCGAGATTTTGACAAATTTTGTCAAAATTCGAACTTTAAATGCTTATAAAAAAAAATCGTGCATATGTATTTTTAAAATTTTTCAACTGATGTTGTAACAATATATAAGAAAGCTTGTATTAAATTTTCAGACTTTTTGGCCCACCAAATAAAATTTTATTGACAATTATAAAAAAAAAAACTAAAAAAATTGAAAACTAAAAATGTCTGTAAACAGCTCAAAACAAATCAAAATATTTTCAAAATTGAATGGTGTATAGAAAATGAGAATATAAACATTTAGTGAAATTTTCATGCATCTACAATTATTCGTTTTTGAATTACAACCAAATAAGAAAAACGCTACATGAGAAATCGAGTGATGAATATCCTATGTTGTAAAATTATGAACTTAAAACACTCATAAAATTTTATTTTTAATTGCTTTTAGATATTTTATTTTTGATAAAAGTAGAAAAACTTACGTTAAATCTTGTGTTAAAATTTAAAACCTTAGATTTAAAAAAAAAATTTTTATGAATTTTTAACTCTAAATAGTTTTCAAATTTTCGTCATTATTACGTATTTTGTCAAAATTTCAACTTTGAATGCTTAGAAAAAAAAATTTTTGACTACAGATTTTTAATATTTTTCATGTGCCTTTGAAACAATATATTAGGAGCATTCTATTAAATTTTCAAGAATTTTTAACGAATAAATAAAATGTTATTGATTTTTTAAAAAAAAAAAACCAAAAAGATTGGAAATTTAAAATGTCTGTAAACAGCTCAAAATAAGTCAAAATATTTTGAAAACGGTATGGTATATAGAAACTGCTTATATAAATATTCAGTAAAAATTTCATGTATTTACCGTCATTTTTTTTAGACTTACACCAAAAACCAAAATCGATTTTATCGAAAATCAATGTTGCGAAAAATACTTTTGACCCCCCAAAGTACCAACTAGATTCACTTTCCTATCAGAAAAGGTACTATTGAAGAAAATCTAAACACT
Organism: Nasonovia ribisnigri; assembly: GCA_027563435.1. Classification (NCBI taxonomy): domain Eukaryota; kingdom Metazoa; phylum Arthropoda; class Insecta; order Hemiptera; family Aphididae; genus Nasonovia; species Nasonovia ribisnigri. The sequence continues at coordinate 159,130 of JANEHU010000014.1, read as the reverse complement.
TTTACTGTCCCAAAACGTGATGACAGACACAAAAAGAAAGAAAAAAAAAAAAAACCACTTAGCGAACACTATAAAAAAATTAATATTAAAACATAAATCCGAATATTTTGAAAATAAATACCAATCACTAAACCAAACAGACGGTTCCCTTAGGAAAACAACTAAAAATTTACTTAGAATAAAGGAACAACTCCCTCCCATAACAGACTCAGACGGCTCCCTGGCCATCTCCGATATCGAAAAAGCCAATCTATTCGGTAAACACTATCGAAAATTTTCACACCTCACGCCGATATAGTACCGAACTCTGACCACTCTGAAACCATCGAACAATTTATCAACAGCCCTCTTCCTATGTCATTACCTGCTAAACATACCTCGCCTAGCGAAATAGTATTTTTAATCAAAAAATTAAAAGATGGGAAATCACCTGGCCACGACCTAATTACTAATAAAGTTCTGAAAAATCTTCCTCGCAAACCCATTCTACTAATTACTTTTATCTTCAACGCCATGCTAAGACTATCATATTTTCCGCTAATATGGAAGTTGTCAACTGTAATACTTATACCAAAACCAAATAAACCAAAGACTCTAGCCACCTCCTACAGGCCGATAGCTTGCTTCCAACTCTAGCAAAACTATTCGAAAAAATAATACTCAAAAGAATCAGACCTATTATGCTAACTCATAAAATTATCCCAAACTCCCAATTCGGCTTTAGAGCAAAACATTCCACTGTCCACCAAATTCATAGGTTGACAGACAAAATATCATCATCCTTCGAAATGAAGCAATTCTGTCCTGGTGTTTTCCTGGATGTAGCGCAGGCTTTCGATCGTGTCTGGCACGATGGCCTACTATACAAACTCAAGCTTTTTCTACCTGCGCCATATTATCTAATTATTCGCTCATATCTCGAAAACCGCTCATACAAAATTTGATATGGTAGCTCATACTCTCCACACTTTTCCATTAAAGCCGTTGTCCCCCAAGGCAGCGACCTCTCTCCTGACCTATTCAATATTTATACAGCCGACATACCTGTTACAACAAACACCACCTTGGCCACTTACGCAGACGACACCGCAATACTTTGTGCTAATAATGACCCCGACGAAACATCCAACTGTTTACAAACACACCTTGATTCCATTGACAACTGGGCAACTAAGTGGCGAATAAAAATAAATCCTGACAAATCTGTTTATGTACCATTTACTCTAAAAAGAACAGAACCCCCACCTGTTCATTTTCAAGGTACTCAAATACCATCATCTTCAAATGTCAAATATCTCGGAATTACCATTGATAAAAGATTAACCTGGGGCCCACACCTTAAACAAAAAAGAAAAACACTCAACAGCCGCCTTCACCTACTTCGTCCGATCTTAAAGTCAAAACTACCAGTGCACACCAAACTTATAATGTATAAATCTCTCTTGCGTCCAATATGGGCATATGCAATCCAAATTTGGGGCTGTGCTAAGTTGTCCCAAATTCGCACGATACAAGCATTCCAGTCCATTACCCTCCGTATGATAACGTCTGCTCCTTGGTTTGTTTCCAACTCTTCTCTACACTCTGACCTAAAAATTGAGTCAGTTGACCAACTAGCCACCAAACATTACAGATCCTTCTACTCCAAACTAGCTTCCCATACAAACCCATTAATATCACAAATCTCATCTACCCAACCCATAAACCCCATCCATAGACTCAAAAGAAAATATTGCAGAGATTTGTTAATCTAAAATAAACGCACGTTGGGTTCCAGCACTGGTTGGCCTCCCTCTTCAAATTATTCAAGTTAAATATTGTACATAAATTATCTGATTTACTTATTGTGATGTAAACACAGATTGTAAATATCTTATTCTAAATAAAAAAAAAAAAAAAAAAAAAGGTAATCAAAGTTCAAATTTTGACAAAATACGTAAAAATGACGAAAATGTGCAATTTATTTTGAGTTAGAAATTCATAAAAATTTTTCTTTTTAAATCTAAGATTTGAAAATGTAATACAAGATTCCTCATAAGTTTGCCTAATTTTATCAATAAAAAAAAGATTATAAGCAAGTCATAATAAATTTTTATGAGCATTTTAAGTTCAAATTTGTACAAGATTCGAGATTTACTCGATTTCTCATGTAGCGATTTTCTTATTTTGTTGCAATTCAAAAACAAATAACGGTAGATGCATGAAAATTTCACTGAATGTTTATATAAGCTATTTCTATACACCATCTAATTTTGAATATATTTTGAATCTTTTTGAGCTGTTTACGGACATTTTCAGTTTTCAATTTTTTTAGTTTCAATAAATATCAATAAAGTTTTATCTGTTGGGCCAAAAAGTGTAAAAATTTAATACAATGCTCCTGATATATTAATACAATATCAGTTGAAAAATATTAAAAATACATAGGCACAATTTTTTTTTATAAAGCATTTAAAGTTCGAATTTTGACCAAATACATCAAAATCTCGAAAATTATCAATCATTGTAATTAAACAATTATAAAATGTTCAGTTTTCTTAACTAAGGATTGAAAATTTAAAATAAAGATTCTAATAAATAGTACCTACATACTGTATTCAAAAAATCTAAAAAATATTTAAACACAGTTATTTTTTATAGACATTTTAAGTTCAAATTTGGACGGAATTACATATTAAAATCAATTTTAACGAGTAAAAGTATATATTATAATATTTTTATAGCATCACTGATAATTTTAGGTTAATAATTAAATAATATGAATAATATTAATTCAACTTAGCAGCTACCGTATAATAACAATATCAATATAATTTAAAATATACTAGACTGACATACCGTCTCCGCTCAGAATCGTTTTTCGTATACAATGATATTATATCATTGAATTCAAATTAATACCATCCATTATAGTACAGTGATCTACTTGTAGCCTACTGTACAGCAGGAGCGACATCCACTCGACTCCTTTTTTTTATTTCATTTTGCATTAATTTCAAAAAATTAAAATTTTTTAGTCTATATTGATTAATTGGTATACCTTTATATTTTTTATTAAGTCTATAAGGTATAATTGTTTGATGTTTATCATTTTTTTGATGATTATAAGTCTTCAAATGAGCAGACCAACTTTTGTAAGTAAGTGTCAAGTTACATTTATCACAAGTTTTGTTAGGATATTTATTATTGTTATCCATTTTATAAATGTTATTGTTTCTTTTAACTAAGGGTTCAATTTTATTTAATTCATCCATTTATTATAGATAAAATTATTTTTTTTTTACATTCAATTTTTTTTTAATAGAATAACTTCTATTAAAAATATAATTTAAAATTTTGATTTTTGTAACTCTTCGTTATAAAATTATCCTATAATCTCTTCATTGTTTAAAGCTACAATTTTATAGGTTATAGGATTTGTGTTTAAAATTTCTTGTAGTATAAATATTTCTCTTGTCCAATTGTTACTATATTTATTACCAAATGTTTTTTTTATAAGCTTTTATTCTTACTCTATCACCTACACTAAATTTAATTTTTGGTTTAGGTTTGTTTTTTGTAGGAAATAATTTGTGTAAAACATCGTCTTCGTTAGATTTATTTACTTCACATGGTTTCATACCAATAGATCGATGTTTGTCTTTGAAATTATATTCATCTAATAAAGTTTGTAAAATATTTATCCATTTTTTAGATTTTTTAACTTCAAAATTTATTCTCATTTTCCCATTTAATGTCCGGTTAAACCTTTCAATTATTGCCGATTTTTCTTCGTTTTGTGTGTGATACATATGAATATCATATTTTTGTAAAACATTTTTAAAATGTTTATTTTCAAATTCCAAACCTTTATCTGCGTGAAGTAAATTTGGTGCTTGATGATTTTGTGATTTAGCTTGTTCAATTATTTTTTCAAATGCTTCTGAAACACTAATTCCATCTTTCTTTTTGAGGGGTAAAGCGCAGGCAAATTTTGAAAATGTATCTATCACAGTTATTATATTAGAATAACCCTCATTTTCATCTGAACAATTTCTCATAATAACTAAATCAGCAGCCCATAAATCATCAATACCTTTAGTAAAAATTCTCCTTTTAAGAAAATGTATTCTAACAGGTTTATGAAGTTCTTTAGCTAATAACAATTTATCTGCACCATTTAATTTTAGATTCTGAGCGAAGCGATGAATGTATTGGTTTTACAATGATGTGTGTTTTTTTTTTTGTTTTTTATTTTTTTATTTTTTTATTTTTTTTTGTGTCTGTCATCACGTTTTGGGACAGTAAAAGTGCTTAGATTTTCTTCAATAGTACCTTTTCTGATAGGAAAGTGAATCTAGTTGGTACTTTGGGGGGTCAAAAGTATTTTTCGCAACATTGATTTTCGATAAAATCGATTTTGGTTTTTGGTGTAAGTCTAAAAAAAATGACGGTAAATACATGAAATTTTTACTGAATGTTTATATAAACAGTTTCTATATACTATCATACCGTTTTCAAAATATTTTGACTTATTTTGAGCTGTTTACAGACATTTTAAATTTCCAATCTTTTTGGTTTTTTTTTTTTTAAAATCAATAACATTTTATTTATTCGTTAAAAATTCTTGAAAATTTAATAGAATGCTCCTAATATATTGTTTCAAAGGCACATGAAAAATATTAAAAATCTGTAGTCACAATTTTTTTTTCTAAGCATTTAAAGTTGAAATTTTGACAAAATACGTAAAAATGACGAAAATTTGCAAATTATTTAGAGTTAGAAATTCATAAAAATTTTTTCTTTTTAAATCTAAGGTTTTAAATTTTAACACAAGATTTAACGTAAGTTTTTCTACTTTTATCAAAAATAAAATATCTAAAAGCAATTAAAAATAAATTTTTATGAGTGTTTTAAGTTCATAATTTTACAACATAGGATATTCACTCGATTTCTCATGTAGCGTTTTTCTTATTTGGTTGTAATTCAAAAACGAATAATTGTAGATGCATGAAAATTTCACTAAATGTTTATATTCTCATTTTCTATACACCATTCAATTTTGAAAATATTTTGATTTGTTTTGAGCTGTTTACAGACATTTTTAGTTTTCAATTTTTTTAGTTTTTTTTTTTATAATTGTCAATAAAATTTTATTTGGTGGGCCAAAAAGTCTGAAAATTGTAATACAAGCTTTCTTATATATTGTTACAACATCAGTTGAAAAATTTTAAAAATACATTGGCACGATTTTTTTTTATAAGCATTTAAAGTTCGAATTTTGACAAAATTTGTCAAAATCTCGAAAATTATAAATCATTGTAATTAAAAAATTATAAAATGTTCAGTTTTTATAACTAAGTGTTGAAAATTTAAAACAAAAATTCTCATAAATAAATCATACTGTAACCAAAAAATCTAAAAAATATATCAACACATTTATTTTTTACAGACATTTTAATTTCAAATTTAGACAAAATTTCATATTTAAACCAAGAATAATGATTTTAGTTATTTTGATATAATTTAAAAATATTATTTGTTGGTATATGAAACTTTTAGAATATATTGTTATATTTTATATACACGCAATGGCATTTTAAAATATAATTTTTTTGAGAAAAATGAATTTAACCAACTATAGTAAATACTAATGCCTATAATACTAAAATTAATTACTTTATTCACAATAATATCATCAAATACATTTAGACTTAGTAAGATATTATAGACTGACTGACCGTCTTCCCTCAGAATCGTTTTTCTTATTCAATGATATTATATCATTGGATTAAATTATTAAAATCTAACACAATCCATTACAGTGACTCACTTGTAACCTACTGTACAGCAGAGCGACATACACTTACCCGCCCTTTTTTAAAGTTATAATTTACTATAGCATTTAAATAATTTACAATTTTTGCTCTTTTTCTATTACTTTTTAAAATAAAATAAATATTCGGTCTTTAATCCGACCTGAAAAAAGTTCTCTTTTTTTAATTGAAAAAAAAATTAACGATATCCAATATTTAATACTGAAAAGTTTTTGTTTAAGCTCATATGTTGATTTTGTTTATGACATGTAACATGAATTTTTTTTTAAATTTCGCATATAGTGATAGTTTAAAAGATCCAATTACGAGAGCAATCATTGCCAAATAGTAAATCACACATATTGTAATTTTTTGATACGTAATTGGGTAAATAATTAATAAATAAAAACAATGCAATTTAAAATAAACTTTAAAATCTGAAATGTAGATAGATGATCATATGATTTATTATATACATGTATATGATTAATATTCAATAAAGTCACAATATTCATATCACATACATAATAAACTGATATTTTATTCTTATTTTAATTTATGTATTATTTACTCACGTGCGATTTTATGCTATGATGTACAAATATTTTATTTTTTTTTTTTGATAAATATACAGCACATATGTTCTAGTAATCTAGTTTATTGTTTTAATTTGTAATATTATTGGGTTATCCAAATAACAAATAATAAATAAAATTCAATACTACATTTAAAATTATTATTACAAAAAAAAAAGAGTTAGTAATTAGTAGAAACACTTTAATAGTGGAAACAAAATCCAAGAGATAACATAATAATATTTATTATATAATGACAACCGTAGTAGTGCTTATTTTATGTATAATTTTTTATCCTCCATTGACAATACAAGGTAATTAAATAATAATTTTTAATTTTATTATTACTTGTAAAATTATTACATGAATTAAAAAGATAACCTATTCTAGGTTGAACATAACAATAAATGTATTGATTTTACAATGATGTGTGTTTTGTTGTGTCTTACATAACATTTTATGTTTTGAAACATTAAAATATTTAGTTCTTCATCTTTTATCTAGTTGAAATTTTGTGAGGGGGATCAAAAGTAAAAAATCCTAGTACTCGACTTAAAATTGCAATTTTTTTTTTGTTGACATATTATGAACTTTTAACTTTTAAGTAAACTTATGTGAAGTCTTCTATTACAATCTTTAATATAAACTATGAAAATTAAATCTTTTATGAATTTATAACTGAAAAATAATTAACACAATTAAATTACCTATTCTATATTCAAGTATGCTGGCCTGACACAATGTCTCCGCTCAGAATCGTTTTTCGTACATAATGTCAACATTGAATTCAAATACAAATTTTAATCCATTACAACAACATGCTCAACAATTACTCTACAGCAGAGTGGTACCAACTTATCCACTTTTTTTGTAATTTAAAAATATAATTTGTAAGAACTTGAAACTTTTACAAATATAATAATATTTAACTATATACGCAATAACATTTTCAAAACATTTAAATTGATATTAAGCGTATTCCTACCACGCATGATACATTATTAATTTCAATAAAAGCAATGAAATTTAAAAAAAATATATACTTCATGATATAGAGGAATAGGGCTGACAGACGGTCTCCCCTCAGAATTGTTTTTTATATGCGATTATTTATCATCAAATTCAGATTTAACACATGTATTATAAAGTACTACTCGATTATGAAGAACACTTGACACCTACTGTAAAGTAAAATTGTTACCAACTTACTCACATTTTATAAAATCAATATTATTTTCACTTTATTATGTATTGTATTCACTAAGTATGTATATATATTTCTAAGATTGCGCGGGCGTCGTAGAACAGCCAATGTGCGATATAGCTGGATCAGTATGGTTAAGTGATTATGTATTCGATTTAACTAAACTGCCACCAAGATGTAAATCATTTACAGTAGGTGAATATAGTTTTGACCGTGATGATGGTACTAATACATATATCATGGAAGCAGATAAAGGTAATTATAAAAAACTTAAATACCAGTCTCGTAATATATTTGAATAAATGTATCTTAATACTTTTATAGTATTTGGAAAGTATTATAAATATTCGACGTATTTGTATTTGAAATTCAAATACTTTTATGTAAATACCTACTTTAAAAATTCAAGACAATTATTCGTCAGCCGTCACGTGTCGCCTGTCAGTTTTTTTTTGATTATAGTTGTATTATTTTATTTATAATATTAGCTCACTCATAAATGTTGATAGCCCATGTAGTGGCACAATAAGGGGGCAATGGCGTACGCAGTAGAGGGGGCTCTCTAAAGTCCCTCCCTATTACCCTAACTAGTATTACTTAAAAAAAAAATCAAGTTTCAACTGTCATCAACATGAATGCATTTTTTCATTGTATTTGCATACCAATTTTACTAAAAAGATCAGTAACTATTTGGTAAAAGTATGAACTACTTATTGTAAGTCTTTCATGGCCTTGTTTTGAATTTTCAAGCATTAGCTATACAAATTTTATATTTTATAAATTTTAATCTACTGCAGTATGTCTCATGACTTCCGTATCACCCTTATAGTATCTCCGTGGAAATCAATAAATTTAAATGCAGATTTTTATATAGTATTAAGTATAAAAATTCTGATTGAAAACTATAAAATTCGGTTTTTAATTTCAAAAATCCAGAAATTACCAAACAAATATTTTACGCAATTAAGTTTTTTAAATTCCCAAGATAGCAGTTTTGTATATCATATTTTTGAAAAAAAAATATATTAAAATTTAATGAAAATCGAGAAAGTTAATGCTAGTAATAATAATTTTGAATTTCTAAAAATAATAGTTATGTTACTTATTCATACGGCTTTTGCAAAATACGATTGTAGGTGCAATTTGGGGGGACTACGGGGGAGGGGGGGGGCAAAGACCCCCCAAGTTTTTTAAATATATTCATTCCTAAATCCATAATCAGTACATAATAAAAAAATGAAATTTTTGGTTATGGAATAGTAATGATATAATGCGTAATGTCTCATTACAGTTTGAAGTGAGTTAACTATCAATTTTAACATGTAGTGAGTTACCTCACTAAAAAATATGCTGAATATTAAATACTGTATGTTATTATGACTACAACTCATTTGCGCACATTTGACTTTTTCACAACACAATTCCGTACAAAAACACAACACATTTTCGCACAATGTACGAGAAACTACAGAAACCTGTTTTCAAAGATATTTAATCACGTAAGGGTGTACCAAATCTACGTTTCTCTAATTTTGAGCATTAGTCATCACCGATGGTAAATTATTATAATAATACAACATTTTTCTCCAGCCTTTATAAAGCTTAGGACTTTCTGTTCAATCATATTCTGGTGTCATAGACTGGTGTGTTTAAAAATGTTTCCTGTGCTATTTAATTTAGCATACCTTCCTTAGCAGGCCATTTTTTACAATTTTAACGATTAAAAAAAATTTAATTAAAATTACAATCACTTATTAACAATGAAGTAATTATTAATATGAGTTTGAGTAAATTTGTATTTATTTATTTATTTAAGGCTTCGACAACTTATGTCATTAGCCTGTTTCTGTGGGAAAGGTACGATTGGCTTTAACACATGTGTGCATGTAGGGCAAGGATTTTTCACCAAGAACCCGAGTGGTCATCCGGGAATTAGTGACACCAGCCGGTGTTTAATCTCAAATCACGTTTCGTGACTGATATCAACCATCGCACTACACCATGCCTCACATATTTATTATTTATTGGCATGCCAAACGCATTTAAGAACAAAGTCTGTCCAACACGACTCAGGTACTTTGAGAGCGCGGAGCACAGTAATCACGATTATAACGTTACTGATTGATGACAACTGAAAGGAAACCACGATTGAAAACAATTTTTATGCTCTAAAGATTAAGAGTGTATATGGTGCTGTCTCGTGTAATCATGTGTGACCCGCCTATAACATGCTGTACACTCAAAACTGTACATACAAGCTGGTTTTCATTGTTAAAAATGTTGTGCGCATGCGAGTTGTAGTTAGTTTAAAATAATATGTATATGTGTACAAACGAGTCTCTACTTGTTATTATATTAACATTTTAATGATTAAAGGTATATTTAGAAGCTTAGTAACCGCTAAGAAAACTGTTTACACACGTATTGGGTTCGAGTGTAAATCACAATGGCGCTCAGTATTTGAGCCTAATAATACAAGTGAATATCAGACGAAAATATTTGATCCATTAGTCAAATTTTTAAAAGAATTTGGGATTAACGGTATTTTTATTGATGTGTATAGCATGTATTGTGTGAGTAAAATAGGAAAGTATAATTTTTTATTAAATTTAGTTTTATCGTTTGAATATTACAATAATACATATGTTTATTTGTGTTTTGTATCTCATATCATCTTACAGAGTAGTAAAAATGCTTAGATTTTCTACATTAAGAGGGATTTTTTGAAGAAAATCAGATACAGTTGATAAAAATAACTAAATTTCTCAATATTATCAGTCAAAACATTAAATATAGGAAAGTGAGTAGGTACCTCTCTGCTGTAAATTAAGTGTCTTGTGGGCCACTGTAACGGATGTATGAAGTGAATGATATTATATCATTGTACTTAGGTATACGAAAAAAAATCCGAGCAAAGACGGCCAGTCAGTCTATATTACTAAATGTTATATCGTTTGATATATGTATATATAAATATTGCTATTCAAGTAATTTATTTTACTTATAATAATACTGTAGGTTGAATTAATTTTTGCCTAGAAAGTTTGATTTAAAAATTTCATAAGTTTCATCCAGATAAACCTTTCACTTAATGAGAAACACCTTGAATCTGTAGACCAAGCCTGGAGGTCTAATTTAAGAAAATTGAAAAAATCAAGTATAGCCGGTAGTTGGAACATATTATGGTCAATGTTCTGAACCCCTAGCCTTGCTTCTTTTTTTTATTAGGCTTATTCTAGGCCATTTACACACATCTCTCCGTGCTTATCTATGCGTTGCCAGCACTTTTCTCCATTCAGCACTTCTAACATTCTGAGGTTTTTTTTTACTCAGTCTTTCTATGGTTGTCTAGACCTTCCCCTCGGATGACTTTTATCAGGTTTTCATTTCGTGATAGTTATTATAAGTTGTATATGCGGTGGCTAGCTTTGCAATACTTCTCTAACAATCTATTCCAACGTGATGTTAAATAAGACAGAATATAGAGCATCACTCCTGTAAACACCTCTGATACTACAGAGTTGAACTTAACTTGGCACCTTGAGTTTTACATACATGCTTTCACCAACCGGACGAGTTTAGTTGATATTCTTAGTTGAACCATTACGTTCCATTGCGTGCTTTTTACTATCAAGTAATTTGTTGTACTTTATTGTTCGAAATTAACAAATAGCAGGTAGCTACAAATCTTTATCATATTTATGACTCACTCCGTTGGTTTTTTTGATAACATATATTTGGTCAGTCGTTCATTTTCGAGCTGTGATACCTGGTTGGTATTCTCCTACTTTTATCTTAGCATCTTAGCATACTGAAGAAACCTGCGCTAAACACACTCAATTTATCTTGCACTATCAGCAGTATGAGGGTCCCAGACTACGGCCCCATATTCTAAAATGGGGCGCACAAGTGCACAGAAAAGCGTTTTAACGACGATTCTAGCCGAAAGTCTTTTATTAATCGCATGACAAGACCAAGAGTTTCGAACGCCTTACAACACACGTACTGGATGTGAGCCGTTGGGTCAAGATTGTAGGCAAGCTTGAAGCCAAGATCCATGACACAGTCAACAACACGATCAATAGCTGCACTATTAAGGAAGTACTGGGAAATTAAAGGAGAGCGGGGATCTAATGAAGGGTTATTTAAAATTATGTTTGAGAGAACCTTATATGATGTGTTAAATAAGGATATACCTCTACAGTTTTAGCAGTCCATTAAATCTCCTTTTTTATGTACTGGACATCGTACTGATACTTGCCATGGTTAAGTATTATTTCTTCTCTCCGTATTTTTTTTATCAGCTATTTTAAGTTTATCATAAGAGTACTACCCCCTTTCTTCAAAAGTTCCTATGTTATGGAATCTTTTCCTGGTGCCTTTCCTCCCTTTAGCATTCTGACCGCTATTTCAACCCCTTCAAACGTAGGTTCTTCTAAATATTGTTCTACTGTGACAATTCTATAACTATTGACCTTCAGTTTTTATTTGCGTTGATGTTTTTAACATTTTCTTGAAAACCTTTATGAATTCTCTTGTTACTCCTTCCTTATCTGTAATTATTACTGCTCCCTCATCATCTTTCACTATCGTTGATCTAGGCGTAAATACGTTTTTAACCTCGTTTGCCTTTTTAAAGAATAGTTTTGTGTTACTTTTGTAGCTATTTTCAATAGTTTCTATTCTGAATTTGACCTACATTCTTTTATATTTTCTTGATTAACTTTTGCCCCTTGTTAATTCCGTCTTACCCCTAACCTTTGGTTAGGTTGATATATTTGACGTATTTTTATTGGTTATGTTTTTGTTATTATTCGGACCACTCAATGATTCGTATGTGTTATAATTATTGTTGCAAACTACAGTAGCACAACATCAACAAAACTGATACCAGCAATATAGTGTTATAGATAACATAAAGAAAAACAGAAATGTGGTTATTGTACATGATACATGGTTGTGCGAATATTATGACACGACAAAAACAATGATTACACTAATGGTTAGCACAAAAAAGGCTCCTAGTTTCGTTCCAGAATTCTAAAGTGGGTGTTCCAGGGAAATAAACCTGATGGTGTGCTGTGTTCTACTTTTCGGGAGGCTTGCCAACGGTTGAATTTACTCGAAAATGATACACACATTGGGACTCAACGCTTGCCGATGCAACTGTTTCTGCGCCAGTGAATCAAATTCGTACATTGTTTGCGATCATCATCGCCACATGTCATCCGTCAAACCTGACCGCATTGTGGAACAAATACAAGGACAAGATGGCAGACGACTTTTTGCACTGATTTCACACGATAAGTTTGAATATCGATCTTGAAATTAACAACGAAGCGTTAGTTCTGATCGAAGACATGTGCGTGCTTATACACGGCAGTCTTTTGTTGACATTGGGAACGTTAGTACTAAATCGTTCGTTGCACGATGCATTCAATCGCGAATTGCAACGGGAGTAAGACTATGATCCGGATAGCTCATCTCGGCTGAAAGAGTCCGAACAAATGTGCTGCTGTTGAATACCGAGCAGAAGAACGTTTACGATTCGCTGATGAAGGTTGTCGACGATGTACGGGAGGCATTTACTTTATATATGCACCTGGTGGGACAGGCAAAACGTTTGTCTTTCGTTGATTCTAGCAACAATTCTGTCAAGATCACAAATTGCGTTAGCTGTTGCATTCTCTGGCATTGCTGCGACATTGTTGGAAGGCGGTCGAACTGCACATTCCGCTTTGAAGCTGCCGATGAATCTTCACACGTTTGACATGCCAACGTGAACAATGACCAAGAATTCACCGACAGTGAAATTGATGCAAGAATGCAAAATCATAATTTTGGATGTATGCACAATGGCGCATAAACGAGCTTTGGCAGTCGACCTTATGATGAAAGATTTACGAGGTGATTCGAGACGATTTATTAGGGCTATGATATTGCTCTCCGAAGATTTTCGTCAAACGCTTCCCGTCTTCCCAAAATTTACTGCTGCTGATGAACTTAATGCATGCCTGAAATCTTCATATTTGTGGCATGACGAAATTTTAAAATGTTGAGATTGACTACAAACATGAGAGTCGAGTTGCAGAACGACCCATCGGCTGCTGAATTATCGAGACAACGGTTGATTTTTCAACTGGATTGATATCGTTCCCAGCAAAATGTTGTGAGTTCACATCGTCAAAGGAGGGAGTCGTCAACAAAGTGTTCCCCGGCATTGCAAAAAATTATAAAAATATCGATTGTATTAGTGAACGGGCAATACTAGCCCTGAAGAATAAAGACGTCACTAGCCTAAATACCATTATTTAATGTCAAATCGCTGGAGAACTGCATTCGTACAAATCTGTTGACAGCATGACCGACGAGTGTGAAGCGACCAATTATTTAACGGAATTTTTGAACTTGATTGATATGCCAGGAACTCCACCGCATAATTTACAGCTGAAAGTGGGAACGATGATCGGATTATGATAACCATGTTGCGGAATTTAAATCATCCGAAGTTGAGAACGGTACGCGATTGTCCGTCAAGAAACTGATGAAGTGATGAACAATGTGATTCAAGCGACGATCATCAAGGGTAAATTCAAGCGGGAGGAAGTCCTTATCCCTCGAGTTCCAATTATTCCAACTGATCTTCCACTTCAATTCAAGCGGATTCAGTTCCCCATTCGATTGGCTATTGTGATGTCAATTAATAAATCGTATGGCCAATCGTTGGAAGTCTATGGGATCAATCTCGAATTTCCGTGTTTTTCGCACAGTCAGCTGTACGTTGCCTGTACGCGTGTTGACAAACTGTCTTCGTTGTTTGTTTTTGCGCCGGAAAACAAAAGTCAGAACATTGTTTATGCTATCGCTCTATGGGTATTCCATAAAAAAAACATGGTAAATCTCATGAAATCTTTAATACGACTACTTAAATTTTTGAAATTTCCCTTTGGGTGCAAGATATATTCTACAAAAGTATTATCCCCAATATAATACTAGCCAGTTCTTAATAAATCTAAGATATTTACCATTATATGATTGATATTACAGATAAGCATAAAATGCCAATAAAATTGTTCACATTTACTTCAAATCCATGACATCTCACCGGAGGATTGATGTATTCTAAAAACATTATACATTTTCTACAAAACCCTTTATGTACCACACGAGAGGCATAAAAGCATTATAACTTGTGTACCGTGCGTACAATATACACGTTATCCATTTTTAAGGTGCACCCTGAGATAGAATACAGTTGGAAACATAACTATACTAATAGGCATAACTCAAAATTCACCATATTGCTTCTTTACTATTTATGTATTGTCCTGATTAATATTCTTCAATTTCCTCTATATTTTTAGTTTATAGTATGAACATTTCCTGATTACTGCTTTTTCAAATATACTTAGAAATATATATTTTATGTAAAAATGTTTGAAATAATATTATTATGTCAGGATTGACATCAGGAATAACAACGCATCTACGTCGCGACTATTACTGTATTTCATCGTCTCTGATAAAATTTATTTTTAGAAAGGATGGTTCACTATCATATGAAAAGAGAAATCCTATTCAATGATAAATTTGACCTTGAATTTTGAACGTTGTCTTATATCTTGATTCTAATTTTTTATTTGTGACACATTAAGTCATATTAAAACTTGAATTATATTTCCTGATTTAGTTTAAAAAGTGTTTTGATTCGTTGGTGAAACCAGACAAATATGTTGGTAAAGGCCCAAACCCCAGTGTTGTTAAGGAACGCGTTCCTAAAAGAACGATTATTAGAATTGATTCCTTTTTTAAGGAACGAATAAAGGAAGTAATTTAATTATTTTTTAAAGGTTTAGAGGAACGTGAATAAATTCCTTATTTTTAGGGATAGGAACGTAAATATTTTAGTACTTTTTCTTCTCGGAAGCAATTTGGTGAGAAAATGTTCGTTAACTTATTATGTTTTAAATCTATAAATAAAATAGTAGACGAAACTACTGATGGTCTGATTAGTGATAATGAAAATAATTGATGACATATGAACCATGAGGAACGAGAAAAAGAATACGTTCTTTTTTTATAAGAACTAGGTGTTGAACGAGTTCCTTTTAATATTAAATGAACGAGGAATTGAACGGATTCCTATTTAAAGGAAACGTCAACCACACTAGACTAAAGGCTCTATCGTACTGTTTATAAGTTGTAATTTTATTTTGCCATTTCCCCAACACATACAACACATTGGGCTCATCTTTAAATTGTAATGCTCGGCAGTGAATACATTTATCGTTTATGAGATTAATCGATATCCGATAGTCATAAACAGAAATAATATCGAGGATCATAGAATCATATCGAAAAGCTTGATCTTAAACAATAAACCGTACAATGTGACTGTTTACCAGTTACATTGTCTGACAAGACCTACTTTGCTCAGAATAATTTTTCATATACAATGGTTTCTAACTTACCTTCATCAGTAGTATCAAAATCGTCATACTTCTTTATGACCCTGACGTGATTTTGTGAAAACTTAATTAGTTAGTTACAAATTGTGTTAGATTTGAGTTGTACCCATTAGATCTCGTTCTCTGATAAGTAACCATGAATAACTTAATTTAAGGAATGACACAACATTTCATATAACACATAATAATATAATTTTAACTCATTATTGAATGAATTAAATCTAAGCAACATAAAATAATTCTTATTTTAAAAAATCAATCATTAACATAATACTGAAATTAATTTTGCATTATTTGAATATATTTATTTTAGGATCCTATAGAAAATTACGCACAAAAAATTAGCGACTTTGCGACAGCAATTAAAAAAGAAGTTGCTAACTTAATGGTTGGTATGATATTTAATGGGTGGTTCTATCATAATTTTAATAATAATACACGTAAGTAAAATATATTTTATATACCTACAGGGATAATAAACTATTTATGTTCTTAATGTTTATGTAAATGATATCTTTTTTTTAATAAACCCTTTATATTTCCAACTAATAAGAGTAAGCATAATATATTTTTATTGTACATTTATAAAAGTTGTAAATTATTTTTTTATATTCCAATTATGTTCTTCTAGTTTTTGATTTTACAATAACAAATCAAGTGTTGGATGTTTATATCATTGATATGTCAACATTAAACGATTGTACAAAAGAAACAGTAATAACTGGTATGGATCCAATAACATCCAAAAATCCAAATTTAACAACTATTGTACGTACCTCTTGCTAAAACTGTAACATATTATGCCAATTTAAAAAGAAAAAATTATCTAAGAATTTAATTTTCAGGAACAAGTTACTAGTGGTGTGAAAGATTCATCTATGGATCCATCAAAAATATATGCTATGATACAAGTAATGTCAATAATTCCAGAATATGTTGCTCCCCCAGACACTACAAATTACGATCGTATTGCAACGTATTCTAAAGTATGATTAATATTATTAAAAAACATGTATTCATTTAATGATGACTAGTAAATATATATGTATTAGAATCAATTTAACATAGAATCATTGAAGCGCTTACCTACACGATAATCACTTTTCTGTAATGTGAACAAACTGTGCCGAGTAATAATACCACTTATTCTGCCCCCCTCCCCCAATTATGAATAATGATATGTAAAAATGTATTTAAATGTATTAAAATAATATCAATTCCACATTTACATATTTATTAGTTTTGAAGTTATGATAAAATAAATTAATCAACATATTTTGAAGTTATCTAGTGCCACTCCAGTTAATTTATCTACAATACTCAACACTTACCTAAATACTTTAAAAATATAACATACAATGTACTAAGATAATTTATTTATTTATCGTTCAAATTTCGACTTCTATGTATTTTGAAAATGTTGATACTCTTCAAGATAACTTCAATGTTTTTAATTTTGACATATTACAAATTTATATAAGTTGTACACCAATATAGGTATAAATAATTGTTTGTATACAAACACCTATAGGTACTATCCATTTTAACTGTCAATTAGTAATTCTTCATTATAGTAAATACATAGAAATATACAATTTATATTAAAGTAATTCAATAAGAAAAGCTTTTATATCAAAGCCAAATTAACAAGAATCAAAATTGAAATAATTTGTTAGCAAGTTATAACATTTTATATACGTTAAAATTTAAAATATTGATAAACTAAATATTTCCTAAACGTCTATAAAATGTGAAAACAGTTTGTATGTTAACCAAAGATTACATTTTTTTTAGATTCTGAGCGGAGCGATGAATGTATTGATTTTACAATGATGTGTATTTTTTTTTTTTAATTTTTTTATTTTTGTGTCTGTCATCACCTTTTAGGACAGTAAAAATGCTTAGATTTTCTTCAATAGTACCTTTTCTGATAGGAAAGTGAATCTAGTTGGTACTTTGGGGGGTCAAAAGTAAACATTTTCCAGTAGTTACATATATACAAGCTTTCTTATATATTGTTACAACATCAGTTGAAAAATATTGAAAATACATAGGCACGATTTTTTTTTATAAGCATTTAAAGTTCGAATTTTGACAAAATTTGTCAAAATCTCGAAAATTATAAATCATTGTAATTAAAAAATTATAAAATGTTCAGTTTTTATAACTAAGTGTTGAAAATTTAAAACAAAAATTCTCATAAATAAATCATACTGTAACCAAAAAATCTAAAAAATATATCAACACATTTATTTTTTACAGACATTTTAATTTCAAATTTAGACAAAATTTCATATTTAAACCAAGAATAATGATTTTAGTTATTTTGATATAATTTAAAAATATTATTTGTTGGTATATGAAACTTTTAGAATATATTGTTATATTTTATATACACGCAATGGCATTTTAAAATATAATTTTTTTGAGAAAAATGAATTTAACCAATTATAGTAAATACTAATGCCTATAATACTAAAATTAATTACTTTATTCACAATAATATCATCAAATACATTTAGACTTAGTAAGATATTATAGACTGACTGACCGTCTTCGCTCAGAATCGTTTTTCTTATTCAATGATATTATATCATTGGATAAAAATCTAACACAATCCATTACAGTGACTCACTTGTAACCTACTGTACAGCAGAGCGACATACACTTACCCGCCCTTTTTTTTTTGTGTCTGTCATCACGTTTTAGGACAGTAAAAATGCTTCGATTTTCTTCAATAGTACTTTTTCTGATAGGAAAGTGAATCTAGTTGGTAGTTTGGGGGGTCAAAAGTTAAAATTTCCCAGTAGTTTTCATGAGGGCCGTGAAAAACAAATGAAAAATTAAAGGAAAAACGGGAATTTTTACGGAAAACCAATTTTCGACAAAATCGATTTCGGTTTTTGGTATAACTCTAAAAGAAATTACCGTAGAGACATGAAATTTTGACCGAATGTCCATATAAGCATTTTCTACACACCATAGCATTTTCAAAATATTCTGACTTATTTTGAGCTGTTAACAAACATTTTCAGTTTCCAATTTTTTTAGTTTTTTTTTCTATAAATGTCAATAAAATTTTATTTGTTGGGTAAAAAATCTTGAAACTTTTTGTGTCTGTTATCACGTTTTAGGACAGTAAAAATGCTTCGATTTTCTTCAATAGTACTTTTCTGATAGGAAAGTGAATCTAGTTGTTACTTTGGGGGGTCAAAAGTATTTTTCGCAACATTGATTTTCGATAAAATCGATTTTGGTTTTTGGTGTAAGTCTAAAAAAAATGACGGTAAATACATGAAATTTTTACTGAATGTTTATATAAGCAGTTTCTATATACCATACCGTTTTCAAAATATTTTGACTTATTTTGAGCTGTTTACAGACATTTTAAATTTCCAATCTTTTTGGTTTTTTTTTTTTAAAAATCAATAACATTTTATTTATTCGTTAAAAATTCTTGAAAATGTAATAGAATGCTCCTAATATATTGTTTCAAAGGCACATGAAAAATATTAAAAATCTGTAGTCACAATTTTTTTTTCTAAGCATTTAAAGTTGAAATTTTGACAAAATACGTAAAAATGACGAAAATTTGCAAATTATTTAGAGTTAGAAATTCATAAAAATTTTTCTTTTTAAATCTAAGATTTGAAAATGTAATACAAGATTCCTCATAAGTTTGCCTAATTTTATCAATAAAAAAAAGTTTATAAGCAAGTCATAATAAATTTTTATGAGCATTTTAAGTTCAAATTTGTACAAAATTAGATATTCACTCGATTTCTCATGTAGCGATTTTCTTAATTTGTTGCAATTCAAAAACAAATAACTGTAGATGCATGAAAATTTCACTGAATGTTTATATAAGCTATTTCTATACACCATTCAATTTTGAAAATATTTTGATTTGTTTTGAGCTGTTTACAGACATTTTTAGTTTTCAATTTTTTTAGTTTTTTTTTTTATAATTGTCAATAAAATTTTATTTGGTGGGCCAAAAAGTCTGAAAATTTAATACAAGCTTTCTTATATATTGTTACAACATCAGTTGAAAAATTTTAAAAATACATAGGCACGATTTTTTTTTATAAGCATTTAAAGTTCGAATTTTGACAAAATTTGTCAAAATCTCGAAAATTATAAATCATTGTAATTAAAAAATTATAAAATGTTCAGTTTTTATAACTAAGTGTTGAAAATTTAAAACAAAAATTCTCATAAATAAATCATACTGTAACCAAAAAATCTAAAAAATATATCAACACATTTATTTTTTACAGACATTTTAATTTCAAATTTAGACAAAATTTCATATTTAAACCAAGAATAATGATTTTAGTTATTTTGATATAATTTAAAAATATTATTTGTTGGTATATGAAACTTTTAGAATATATTGTTATATTTTATATACACGCAATGGCATTTTAAAATATAATTTTTTTGAGAAAAATGAATTTAACCAATTATAGTAAATACTAATGCCTATAATACTAAAATTAATTACTTTATTCACAATAATATCATCAAATACATTTAGACTTAGTAAGCTATTATAGACTGACTGGCCGTCTTCGCTCAGAATCGTTTTTCTTATTCAATGATATTATATCATTGGATTAAAATCTAACACAATCCATTACAGTGACTCACTTGTAACCTACTGTACAGCAGAGCGACATATACTTACCCACCCTTTTTTTTGTGACACATTTATGTGTATGGGTTAAAAACTTAAAAATATCTGCTTGTTTTTAAGATTTTACACTGTGTTTTTACCTTAAAAATCATTATCTTACAGTATTGTTCCAATCTTGATAATGGAACTGCATCTCAATGGTGTGCAAACCCATCAAAACTTTTTTATGATCAAGTAAGTATATTAAAATCTTATTGTGTACAGTAAGTTGGTTGGTAATTTGAGAGAATCGTATCGTAGTTGTAAAGTAAGCCGATAATACGCACAGACAAAGGACAAATTAAAGGAGAATAAAAATAGGAAAATTATTAGGGAAAACACTGATAAAATGGCAGTTTTGAAGGAAAGAAAATCTTATAAAAACTAAATATAATTTCAGTTCTGGGAAAAACGTATAAAATAAGGGTTATATTAACAAATTATAGTAAAACGTCGTCGTTAAATTCATCACCTAAATTATTTAGCAAACATCAATAACGCATGCAACATTGCAATTAAAAACCGATAAAATACTAGTCATGATTTCTGAAACAAATTCTTTCGATATTAGGTACTGATAAATATATATTACTTATGTCCATACTCGTATACGGTTTAAACAATACATTAAAAATAGGTTTTTTCCAATGCAATACGGACCAGTACCCTTTTAATCGCAGACCGGTGGTTGAGAGCCACTGCGCTAAACGTTGTGAAGTCGGGAGCTACTAATAATTATCTACTTGATCAGATCGGTACCGAACACTTACATAATAATTAAAAATATATATATATATATATATTAAAATATACCTAGCTTAACCAGAGATGTACCTGCGGTTATTTTTCCTATTAGAAAGTACTGACTTATAGTCTTTTCAAACATTTTAATATTAAAATATCGTTTTTCTAGAATGCACATTGATTTCTAAATTTGTTTCTGTTTTTTATCTACCACTCTACATAGTAGAGCATAGCAGTTGGCTACTGTTTTACATTTAGTTTTATTATTATTTTGTTGTTTATTTTAGGGGGCACACGCAAAAAATAACTACGCTGGAGTTGTCATAGATCAGCTTGATATAGAGGATTACAAATCCCAATGTGAATGTGGCGATTTTCCAATAACAAACATAATTATTGATGGATTTGATGGAAGTCCTTTTAAAGGTTGTCCTAAACTAGATGAAAGTCGACCAAAAGAATGTTAATATTTTACTCTATATAGTAATAACAGGACTTCATCAATATTCTTTCTAAGTTATCATAAATATATGTATTTAATTAATTAAAAACAATAATATATCCAACTACAACTATAATTGTGTTTTCTTATTCAAAAATTATAACTTTTTTAATACAATGGGTCATTTCAAATTTATTAAAAAAATTTAATGTAATACTTTGTACTAGTAGTGTACAAATAGACTAAGAAAATTGTATGCGTTAAAATTATTTAGATTTCTCTCACGGATACTGTCGTAAACAAACAAAAAATTAAATTATTATTATTTTATTTTTATTTTATTTTTATTTTATTTTTATTTTATTTACAATACGGGACGAACCCTTTAATACATGAATATAAAAGTATAATATAATAGTTTTAATAGTTTATGGAAACGTGGCTCAATATCAGAGAGAGAATGAAGGGCAGTGTTGGCAATGCGCATAAGACGGATGATTGGTGAGTTAAGATAGTAGTTTGAGGAAGAGAAAGGTATATGAAATGGAACAGATGATCGTGTACGGCGAGAGGGGACATTAAATGAGACTTGAGATAGTAAATCAGGACTGTCAATTTTAGATGAAAGAAGATTGGATAGAAATGTCAGGTTAGCTGAATGACGACGATCGGTGAGGCTTTCTAAGGAAAAGAGGTGTTGGATTGGTGTGTAATCGTGGGGTGGACAGACTATCTTTAGTTTGTAAGCAGCTTGACGGAGGAATTTTCGTTGAACCCTTTCTATCATGCTACGTGCGGAAGCGGCGGACGGGTCCCAGAGGACGGAACCATACTCAAGGATGGGACGGACTAGGGAGCAGAAAAGAGTTTTTAGGGGGGAGAGCAAGTGGAAATCAGAAGAGACACGGTTTATGAAACCAAGCAGTTTAAGAGCCTTACAACATATTATCTGAATATGCATATTAGGGCACAAGTTCCGTGTGAGAGTAAATCCTAAATCCTTTACATAATTATTACAGGTGGTTAAGGTGGTATTGTTTACGGTGTAAATATGCTCGATTACAGCATTAATACGACTAAAAGTCATTACTGAACATTTAGCTATATTAAGAGCTAGCCCCAAAGATTCACCCCACGCAACTAATCGTTGAAGGTCGTTTTGAAGAAGGTGACAGTCAGAGATGGATTTTATACGGAAAAAGATTTTCATATCATCATCAAAGATAAGGAGTTTGGCATGCTGGAGGTTAGGTTAAGTTTAAGGATTATTATGTTAAGTTTAAAGAACGAATGTACAACCATTAATTTAGTCAAATTATTTTTACTTAAACTTAGCCCATTGGCTACTAATTTAGGCTTTAGTTTTATATATTATTTTCATTGAAAATTACCTTTCTACGTCTACTAAAACTATAGATGCATTTTTTATTTAAACATAATTTTTCTATAACTTGCTCCCAACACTATAGCTTTTTTCTCGTTAAAATATAGTAGTTTATAAAATACAATTATAGAAATGAGTGACATTTTTATAAAAATCAATATAATATATTGTAAAAGTATTTTTTTAAAAAAAACGTTCTAATCTAATTTATAAAAAAAAAAACTTATAATGTTTCATTGATTATTACTTGGAATTTAGGGGTGAAACATAAAAGAGTCTACTCAATGGTTCTAAGAGGTTACGGTTAGCTAAGAAGACGATCGGGCCGAGTAAATATGCTGAACCGACATGTTTTATCAAAAAAGTGAGACCACTTGAATTCCGCTAATTGCGTTGCCAGAAGTTCCCTATACATAGTACCCTTTTTGATGCTTTATTCACGTCCACGGCGAACATAGTATTTAGTATAAAAAGTACAATGATCAAAAATGAATTTGTATGCCTATTGTATTTTTAATAAAACGTCCATATTACAGTAAAATTACATGGATGTATCATGTACACATTGATATGTAACTTTTATAGGGATGTTAAAAAAATACGTTAATAATACTTATCGTTAAATTATATCATTGCGGAGTACAAACAGTTATTATTCATACGTGTATGCTACGCAATCTATGAAGTTCCTTGTTTCAGAAAAGCAACCTAGTATTATTGGTGGGACTAATTATTGTTCAGTAACGGGTTTATCAATTATCCGCATAGAAAGAGATACAGGTAGATAGATAGTCCTTAATAAGTTTCTACTTTAATAATTACACATACAAGTTTAATTATAGTAAAACTTCCATATAATAAACTTCCATTTAACAAAATATTTGTTTTCACAAAAAATCATTTTGGGGACCAAATATATTTTATTTTACAAAATTCTCTATAATACGATTTTTTTTTTTGTTCACGTGAGACGACGATACTTCGTAATATGGAAGTTTCACTGTATATATTCTATAACATAATAAACAACATAATTTGATTTGCATAAATTGTTATAACTATGGCTGTGGATTTAATGCTGTTAAAAATCTTAAAATATGCAATTAAAATTTGAAAATTCACTTTAAAATGCACTATTCATGAAAAATGAATTCAAAATTCAAAATATGTACAAAACGTATAAAAATCTATCAAGTTGTATTAAAAACCACCTATATTTTAAAAAATTTTTAACCAATTACAAAAATGTGTAAGACAAAAATTCATAAACTGTAAGTAAAAGGTTTTTAATAAATTATAAATGGGATTTATAAAAATATCGAAAAAAGTGATGAAAGACTTTAAAGTTAAAATTCTAAATTGAGTTCGTTTATACTTAATTCAAACTTTTTGTTAAGAAAGTTATCACTTGCAATAAGCTATAAAATGAATGAATTTGTAAAAAAATTCACATCCCTATATAGTACTTAATATTAATTTTAATTTTAATGCATATCATAATTTGTTAATAGAGGTATCATATTATATAACAGTTATAAGGAGGACTATCAATATATGAAGAATATGAGAAAGAAATTCACTCACGAATTTGCTTCCTCTAAAGTTTCTTGTGTGCTTAAGCCCCCAACACAAAAAAATAAATGTTTGAGTGATATGCGCTTTTGAGTATGTCAAAATGAATAGTAGGTAAACAAAAAACAATGAATCTGATTAAATTATTAAGATAGTTACATATTATTTTAATTATTTCTCAATTCTCAATACAAAAATAGTTATACCCAAACGACCTATCGAAAAGGTCAAGAAACACTTGATACACTACTCGGTCCGGATCCCGCTCAAAACAAGAAAATACTTAATTTTTTTAAATCAATTAATTTAATAGACCAAATATAATGTAAATATAATTATGTAACAAAAGTATCTACAAAAAAAAAAAAAAAAACTGTAACTAATGGCCTATGGTGCCGGGTTATGAAAAGCAGATCAATAAAAAAAAAAAAAAAAAAAAAATAGTTATATCCAAACGACCTATCGAAAAGGTAATCGCAACAATAACGATGCGCAAAGTGCAAATATCATATTCTTGTTTGAAAACCCAAACAAATAAAGGTTTTATATAATAATGTGACAATATAAATTTAACAAAGTCCCACTCGCCCTAAAAATTTAAAATAAAAAATTAAAATAAATTTTTACATCTTAGATGTTATGAAGTTATTTTTACACCGGAAATAGATATAATTTTTAATTTTAATTTTTAGTCACCGGAACTAATATTATTATAGAGTTAGTTAACTGCTCGAAAACATAAATCAATCGGCATATTATAATAATACCTACACATATCAAGTTTAACCCGGGAGTTAAAAAATAAAAAATTCCCAATACCATTTCAAAACAATTGTGAAAAACTAAAAAAAATGTTATTATACTATTTTTCAATAAAAATGATTTTTGTATTTTGTTGTAATTCAAAAACGAATAACCGTAGATATTTGAATTTTTACTAAATGGTTACAATGATTGCCTGACCTAAAATTTTTGTTTTATCTCCCCATAATAATTGATAAAATAATATTCAGAAACAAGCAAATTCGTCACTTGAATTCATATACTCATATGACTTGACAATTGGCACTGTCTTGCGGCGCACAGACAGTGCCAACTGTCTTTATAGTATAGTGTGGGACGTTAACGTTTTTATGTTAGTGTTTTGTTTTACAAATATAAGTAGGTATTGAAGAAATATATTATTAGGTTGTAATATATAAATCTTTTTTTTATCTCTGAAATATATTTATTTGAGGTCGCCAATATTTTGATTATGTTTATGGGCTCCTAAAAATGTTTGGCCCCGGGCTCAAAATCATCTTAATCTTGACTTGCGAATAAATTATTAACTGAGCTAAGAATATTAAAAGTGTACACTGAAATAATATAGTGAATGAAATTTAACAATATAAATACTTAGATAATATGTAGGTACCTCAAATATATGGTGATATTGTTAACTACTGATACATAGATATCTGAATAACATTAGTCATCATAATATTTTGTTTGTATATAAAATGATTATGGGTCATTACTCCATCAATCATAATTTTAAATTAATTTAACATACTAATTATCTAGTTGTAAAATTTGATTTTATACACCGAAATATGAAGTTAAGAATGTATGCTCAAAAAAACATTTATTTTTTTATTGTTTTCACATAAAATAATAATTAGGAAAATTCAATTAAAGGTATTGGATTTATAGGTAATCAGAAAAACTTAAATAGCAACTATCCATAATATTATAAATAATATATATTCAAAACTGTAAAGGAATATGACTAAACTTTTCACAAAATATCAATTATGTAGAGTTGAAGTACAGTCGATACTACATAGTAAAATTAGTATAGGTATAACCTATATAATAAACCTAATATACCTAATATTATATAACGAACAAAAAGAGTGTAGGTATGAAGAATAACTCTAATAGAGATACTCAATCAATATACGTCGTAAAGTTTTATATTTAATTTGTTTAATAATTTATTTTACAATATTTCAATCGGAAAGTAGTTTAGTATTTCCATTTATACAAGATGTTATATTGAAAAATATTCAAGCTAAGTAAAATGTAATAACCAATTTAACGAAAAAAGAATAATGCTTAAATATTATAAATTATAATATTACAATTATTTGAATGTAATTATTTAATTCTTAAAAAAAAAAGGGGGTAAGTGAATGTCACTCTGCTGTACTGTAGGTTACAAGTGGGTCACTGTATATTGGATGGTATTAAATTTGAATTCAACGAAATAACATCATTGTATACGAAAAACGCTTCTGAGCTAAGACTAAAATCGTTATTTTTGGTTATTTAATATTATGTAATGTTGTCCAAATTTGATCATAAAATAGCTACTAAAATGTGTTTATACTTTTGAGATTTTTTAGTTACAGAATTACCTACTTAAGTGGAACCTTGTTTTAAGTTTTCAATAATTAGCTATAAATGTTGAAAATGTTATCAATTTTTAAAATAAATACAAAAATATTTTTAAATTTAAAAATTGAATAATTGTTGTCAAAAATCGAACTTTAAATGCTTATAAAAAAAAATTTGTGCCTATGTATTTTTAATATTTTTTAACTAATATTGCGTAACAATATATTAGGAGCCTTGTATTCAATTTTCAAACTTTTTGACCCAATGAATATAGTATAGAAAAAAAAACTAAAAAAAACTGTAAAAAGTTCGTAAATAGCTCAAAACGAAACAAAATATTTTGAGAATTTTATTAAGTATAGGAAATTATTAAAATAAACATATGATAACAATTTCAAGTATCTACAGTTATTCGTTTTTGAATAACAGCAAATTAGAAAAATCGCTATAATATGAGAAATCGATAGAATTTCCAATGTTGTAAGAGTTTGAACTTCAATCGATCTTAAAAATTTAATTTGACTTTCAGGTAGACTTTTTTTTAAAAAAAACCTAACCAGGGGACCTTATGAAGAATTTTTTAATTAAATTTTTTTAATAAAAATTTTTATGAATTTCTAACTGAAAATAATTTATTATTTTCGTAATTTTTACCTATTTTTCTAAAATGTGAACTTTAAATGCTTATAAAATTAAATTGTGACTATAGATTTTTAATACTTTTTAAAAGTTATTGTAACAATGTATTAGTATCCTTGTATTAAATTTTCAAGCCTTTTTTCCCAACAAATGAAATTTAATTGACATTGATAGAAAAAAAAATAGGAAACTGAGTATGTCCGTAAACAGTTTAAAACAATTCAAAATATTTTGCCGTGTATAGAAAATGCTAATATAAACAACCAGTGAAAATTTCATGTATCTGCGGTCATTTGTTTTGGAGTTATTACAAATTCGATTTTGTGTATAAATTACTGTTTTTCCTTAATTTTTCTTTTGTTTTTCTCTGCGCTTTTAAAACTATTTGGAATTATAAAAAATGACCTCCCGAATGCACCAACTAGATTCACTTTCCCATCAAACAAGATACTGTTGAAGAAAATCGAAGCATTATTTCAACTAGGAACTTATCGTCTACACAGACACACAAAAAAAAAAAACAACTCATCATCATTGTAAATCTATACATTCATCGATCCGCTCAGAAACTAAAATAATAATACGAAATAACCCTCGTAACAAGTTTACTTGCGGTATAGACTAGTCGAGGGACAGACTATTATTTGATTTTAGTACACACGTTATAGTTGTAGTAATTTTTCGTTGATTTTATATTCTAACTTCAAACAAGAAGGTAGGTACTGCCGAAAAACTATCAAAGTAAGTAAAAAATAACGTGGATAAAATTAACAAATAGCATAATAATTTTCTGTAAACGCAAGTATTTTACAAAACGTA
The DNA here is from genome assembly GCA_027563435.1 of Nasonovia ribisnigri. Classification (NCBI taxonomy): domain Eukaryota; kingdom Metazoa; phylum Arthropoda; class Insecta; order Hemiptera; family Aphididae; genus Nasonovia; species Nasonovia ribisnigri. Next base: position 130,428 of record JANEHU010000014.1, on the reverse strand, counting down.
TAAACTAAACTTATAATATTATAACTGTAGCATAGGAACAAGAGTTATTTTGTGGACGAATTTACATCATAGTGATGTTTTGTGAAAAAGTTCAGTATTAAAATAATAATATTAATTTAATATTAAGTGAATATAGGAAAATAAATTCACAATGCCGCATGTATCAAGCCTGTTCAAATAATATTTGCAAATAGTTTTAATTTCAATTTCTAAATAAAATTAGAAATTGCTTGAGTTCTTAATAATTTCTATAACTTTGTTTTCTCAGAATTATATTTATGTGTTAAAGACAATACTACAATAATGTCATTTAAAATGAAATATATTAGAGTGCTGGGTGTGAATGCCCACCATTATATAAAAAAAATTTACATTAGTAATTCTGTCATTTTACATAAAACTGTTATTTACCCTGTTATTTTTGTCTTATATAGATGACTACAATTAATCATAATTATTATTATGAGAGGCTGATAGGGATCAATCAAAGGTTGATTTTCAAACAACATTTATTTAATTTTGTGAAGGATGTCACACATGCAAAAAACTTGCCGTTGCAGCAGTTTTAGGAGGGACTTATACCCAAAACCAAAAGGTTAGTATATTTGACAAAACTCATTTCACTTTTATTGAATTTAAGGACTATGTGGGTGGTAAGCATGCCAATAATTTAATTTTTTGACTTAATTCATTTTTTTTCATTTTTAAGAATACTATACATGCAAAAGACAACACGCTGGTCGATGTCATTTTGATGTGGGGAACCAATATCCCAAAAAAAAGTTATTATATATTTTGATAAAGCTTAATTTACTTATTTCATTTTTATTGAATTCATGGACTATGGAAAACGTGTATTGTTGTTCTAGAATGCAGTACATGTTACAAATGCCACAAGACAGAATGTTGGTGGAAGCCAAGTAGAATAGTAATTATTGAATTATAAATAACAATATTCATACTAGGTACAAAATTCTAAATTTTTTAACTTCAGGAATCACAAGAAGAAGACATATGGTTGGTGATTAAGAGGCGTCAGAGAGCAAAAGTAAGTTCTTACTACATATTGTATAGTATATATATTATTTGTATAACCATTACACATAGCACATAGATACAAAACTTGGTTTAATTTTTTTCTATAATTATCTCATGAAAGTCAATAAATAATTAAATAACTGTTGGTATCGGGAAAATCATGATAAAATACTTTTTTTGGGAGTCTTACATTCCCAATTAAATTCTCATCACATTTGCTACCTGCTCTGATACTCTATATTATAGAGTCTATAATATAATATAAACGAGGTAAGCTAATAATAAAGGGAGGAACTCCATATAATATAAGCAACTTACACCTATAATGAAGGAAGGAATTACAGTTCGCAGTTTGGGAGAATAGGGCGGTACTCATAGGTATATTTATATCTTATAATATAACAACGGTTGTTAGTAAACATAGGGTTAATACACATTTTATTAACTAAAATTTAAATAAGTAACTAATAATTCACCGTATTGGGATGTAGGCAATCAAACATACGTATTCAGAAGCCTTGCTTAAGTTATAATTTATTTTGCCCTTTAAATTATAATTGTACTACCTAATTACTATTTAATCATGTTTTGGGAAACCAAATTATCAGATATTATGGATGTTATGGTGATCGACCCGACACCAAGGTTAAAACCAAATATAAAAACCAATTATAAAAAAACAAAAAAAATTAATACAAAAATTAATTTGAATACATATTCAAAAATAATCATTTTAGTTTTTATACTTGTATTATAGTATGATGATCAAAAAAAAGTTCCTAAAACATACATAAATGATAGTACCTATACTTAACAATTTTGGTACTTACCTGGTCTTGTGCTACATAGACTTGTTGATCTTACTTCTTATACTGTTTGTAGGACATGAAAATGTAAGTAAATTATTTGTTATTCGTAACTAATACTGCTCACAGAGTTGAAAATTGTGACTCACAATATAAACAAATAATAGGTCTGAGTACATGAACATCCAGATGTTCTATTTTTTTGTTCCATTATTGGGTAAACAAATAATAAACAACAGACAATAAATAAAAGCAATGCAATTTAAAATAATCTTTAAAATCTGAAATGTAGGTAGATGATCATATGATATATTATATCTATATATGATTAATATTGATTAAAGTCACATTATTCATATCGTATACGTAATAAACTAATATTTTATTCTTATTTTGATTTATGTATTATTTACTCACGTGCAATTTTATGCTGTAATGTACTAATTTTTTTTTTTTTTTGATAAATGTACATCATATAATAATATGTTCTATTTTATTGTTTTAATTTATAACATTATTGGCTTATCTATTAATAAATAACAAATAATAAATAAAATTCAATACTAAATTTAAAATTATTATTACAAAAAAAAAAGTTAGTAATTAGTAGAAACACTTTAATAGTAGACACAATATCCAAGAGATAACATAATAATATTTATTATATAATGATTAAAATGACAACCGTAGTAGTGCTTATTTTGTGTATAATATTTTACCCTCCATTGACAATACAAGGTAATTAAATAATTATTTTTAATTTTATTATTGCTTGCAAAATTATTACATGAATTAAAAAGATAAACTATTCTAGGTTGAGCATAACAATAAATGTATTGATTTTACAATGATGTGTGTTTTGTTGTGTCTTACACAACCTTTTACGTTTTGAAACATTAAAATATTTAGTTCTTCATCTTTTATCTAGTTGACATTTTGAAAGGGGGATCAAAAGTAAAAAATCCTAATAATCGACTTAAAATTGCAATTTTTTTTTTATTGATATATTATGAAGTTTTAACTGGACGAAATTAGATATTTTAACGGAGGTCGAAGAATAATGATTTTAGTTATATTTAGATTCTTAGCGGAGCTAAGTCTGCCATCGACATTTGTAGTAATAAAAAGTCGCTGATTTTCGATTTCAGTTTCTTTTCTCATAAAAAAGTGAATATAGTTGTTACTTATGAGAGGTTAAAATTCCAAGAAGTTTTAGAAATTGTCAAGAAAAACAAAAAAAAAGTATAAAAGGTGGGTACCGCTCTGCTGCACAGTAATTGTCAAGCAAGTCGTTGTAATGTATGTGTTATATATTTGAATTCAATGATAAATCATTGTATATGAACTTACAATATATATTCATTTTGGAAATACAACAAAATATCAAAAATCGATTGATGGGAATTTACCGCTGAGTATCAGTCTCCGCTCAGAATCGTTTTTCGTACATAATGTCAACATTGAATTCAAATATAACACATCCATTACAACAACATGCTCAACAATTACTGTACAGCAGAGCAGTACAAACTTATCCACTTTTTTTGTAATTTAAAAGTATAATTCGTAATAACTTGAAACTTTTACAAATATAATTATATTTAACTATATATACGCAATGACATTATCAAAACATTTAAATTGATATTAAGCGTATTCCTATACCACGTATGATATATAATAATTTCAATAAAAGCAATGAAATTTAAAATAAAATATACTTCGCATGATATAGGGGGATAGGGCTGACGGACCGTCTCCGTTCAGAATTTATTTTTGTATGCAATTATTTATCATGGAATTTAGTTTTAACACATCAACTATTGAGTCCTACTCAATTATGAAGAACACTGGACACATACTGCACAGTAGAGTTGTTACCAACTTACATTTTATAAAAATCAATTTTATTTTCACTTTATTATGTATTCTATTCACTAAATATGTATGTATGTTTCTAAGATTGCGCGAGCGTAATTTGCAATATAGCTGGAGCAGCGTGGTCAAGTACTTATGTATTCGATATAAGTCAACTGCCAGAACGATGTGATATAATTTTAGTAGGTATATATGCTTTTGACCGTAACAATGAAGTTGATACATTTTTCATGGAATCAGATAAAGGTAATTATAAAAAACTTAAATACCAGTCTTGTAAAGTATTTGAATAAATGTGTCTTAATGCTTATATAGTGTTTGGAATAATTTTAAAATAATTTTTTAATAAATTATTTGGAAAGTATTATAAATATCGGAAGTACCTATTTGTATTTGAAATTCAAAAACTTTTATGTAAATACTTTAAAAATTCAAAACAATTATTCGTCAGTTGTCACGTGTCAGATTTCTTTTTGATTATTATTGAATTATTTTATTTATAATATGTGCTCACTCATAAATGTTATAACCCCTATTGGCGTTGCAGTGGCTCAGCTAAGCATCCCATTTAAGTATTTAACCACGTATAAAGTGTACACAACCTACGTTTATCAAAATTTTAAATTAGTCATCACTGACTGTAAATTATTATGGTCATACTACATTTTTTTTCAGCCTTCATAAGACTTAGGACTTTTTGTTTAATCATATTCTGGTGTCATAGACCGGTGGGCTTAAAAATGTTTCTGTGCTATTTAATTTAGTATACCTTCCTTAGCAGGCCATTTTTCACAATTTAAAAAAAATTTAATTGGAATTACAATCACTTTAACAATGAAGTCAAATATTAGTTTAAGTAAATTTGTATTTATTTATTTATTTAAGGCTTCGACAACTTATGTCATTAGCCTGTTTCTGTGGGGGAGGGTACAGTTGGCTTTAGACACATGTGTGTATGTAGGGCAGGGATTTGTCACTAAGAACCCGAGTGGTCATTCGGGAATTAGTGACACCGGCCGGTGATTACTCTCAAATCACGTTTCGTGACTGATATCAACCACCACGCTACGTCAAGACACACATATTTATTATTTATTGGCACGCGTTTGATTAAGAATAAAGTCTGTCTAACACGACTCAGGTACTTGGAAAGCGCGGAGCACAGTAATCACGATTATAACGTTACTGATGGATGACAATTTAATTTTTATGCTCTAAAGTTTAAGAGTATATGGGACCCACCTAAAACGCCCCGTACACCCAAAGCTGTACATACAAGCTGGTTTTCATTGTTAAAAATGTTGTGTGCAAACGAGTTGTAGTTAATTTAAAAAAATATGAATATGTAAGCAAAGGAGTCTCCACTTGTTATTATATTAAAATTTTAATGATTAAAGGTATATTAAAAAGCTTAGTAGAAGCTAAGAAAACTGTTTACACACGCATTGGGTTCCAGTGTACCGAAGATTGGTGCTCAATATTTGATCCCCAGGATGCAGATGTATTTAAGACGGAAATATTTGATCCATTGGTCAAATTTTTAAATGAATTTAAAATTAACGGTCTTATTGTTGATTTTTCAACCATATATAATGTGAGTTAAATAGGACAGAATAATTTTTCATTAGATGTAGTTTTAAGGTTTGAATATTACAATAATATATGATTTTTTGTGTTTTGTTTCTTGAATCATCTTATAGAGTAGTAAAAATGCTTAAATTTTCTACATAAAGGGGTTTATTTTAAAGAAAATTAGATATAGTTGGTAAAAAGTAAAAAATTCACTGTACTTTTCAATATTACCAGTAAAAACAAAAAATGTGGGAAAGTGAGTACCTCTCTACTGTACATTAAGTGTCGTTTGGGCCACCGTTATGGATATGGTATATATGAATTCAATGATTTTATTGGGACTTATAGGGACTGCTTAATGTTTCTAGTGAAGTTTTTCCTATTTAATCGATTGATCTCACAATAATACTATTATTTTGGTAGGTGTGAATTGAGGCAATTATAATATTTTGATATTAATTAAGAGTTATATTTGGGTATTTTCCGTTGACGTGGCTGCGAGATATCGTGGTTATAACTTTTTATTGATTTGTTTTTGACGGTTTGATAATGTAATGATTTATTTTCTTCCTTTCATTGTAGTCTAGTTACTTTGTGTTTCCATATATGGGCATCATAGTTTGTTGATTTCGTAATTGTATTATTTGGTGTTAAATAAAAGTATTAAGAAAAGAATTATTTTATATTTTAAATTTTCGTGATAGTCATAGTAAGTTGTATACCCAGTTGCTCGCTTTTCAATACTTCTCTACGCGATGTTAAATATAACCGGAGATAGAGCATCACCACTGTAGTTACTGTAAACACCTCTGATATTACCGGGTTGAACTTAAGTTTACACCTTGAATCATGGATAGAATCATAGATAGATAATGTAACTCTTGGAAAGGACATCCAAGGGCTTTCTAAATCCAACAGTAGCCAATCATCCCACAAAACACCAAACCGCTAAACACATTGCAACTGATGGTTAGCATGAACAATTACAAGGGACAAAAACCCAAGTGGATCAAAGATCCGAGCAATCACCGACATTATACTGCGCTTGGATGAAACAAACTTAGTCGAACTGATACTGTAATTGGAGGTGTTGACATCAAGATCCCACTTCATACTTAAAATCTGAACTTGAGGTGAGTTGTCAACGTTGAACGGGAGAGAACCAGTTGCTTTGTATTCCGAAGGTTGTCCAACAGCTGAGAAGAATTTCTAGCCCATTTCTTTAACTCTAAGCTGAAGTTTTTAATTTATAAATAAAATAGTAGATGAAACTACCAATATTTTATTCACATTTTTCTTGGTGGTTTGATTAGTGATTATGATAATAATTATTGATAACTCATGAACCATGAGGAACGAGGAAAAGAATGCGTCCTTATTTTATAGGAACGAGGTATTGAACGAGTTTCTTATAATATTAAATGAAAGAGGTATTGAACGAGTTCCTTTTAATCTTAAATGAACGAGGAATTGAACGGATTCCTATTTAAAGGAAACGTTAACCACATTAGACTAAAGGCTCTATCGTACTGTTTATAAGTTGTAATTTTATTTTGCCATTTCCCCAACACATACAATACATTGGGCTCATATTTAAATTATAATGGTTGGCAATGAATAAATTTATCGTTTATGAGACTAATCGATATCCGATAATCATAAACAGAAATAATAGTAGGATCATAACAAAAAGCTTGATTTTAAACAATGGACCATACAATGTGACTGTTTACCAGTAATATTGGCTGACAAACCGACTTTGCTCAGAATCATTTTTCGTATACAATGGTTTCTAACTTACCTTTATCAGCGGTATCAAAAACGTCATACTTCTTTATGACCATGAAGTGATTTTGTGCAAACTTAATTAGTTAGTTACCAATTGGTACTAGATTAAAGGTGTACCTATTAGATCTCGTTCTCTGATAAGTAACCATGAATAACTTAATTTAAGGATTGACACAACATTTCATATAACACATAATAATATAATTTTAACTCATTATTGAATGAATTAAATATAAACGACATAAAATAATTCTTATTTTAAAAAATCAATCATTAACATAATACTGAAATTAATTTTACATTATTTGAATATATTTATTTTAGGTTCCCATAGATAATTTTGCACAAAAAATGAACGACTTTGTGCGTGCAATTAAAAAAGAAGTTGATAAATTAATAGTTGGTATAATAATTTCTGGGTGGAACTATGAATGTTTTTCAAATGATACACGTAAGTAAAATATATTTTATGTACCTACAGGGATAATAAACTATTTATGTTCTTAATGTTTATGTAAATGATTTCTTTTTTTCAATAAACCCTTTATATTTCCAACTAATAAGAGTAAGCATAATATATTTTTATTGTACATTTATAAAATTTGTAAATTATTTCTTTATATTCCAATTATGTTCTTCAAGTTTTTGATTTTACAATAACAAATGAAGTGTTGGATGTTTATATCATTGATTTGTCAACATTAAACGATTGTACAATAGATACAGTAAAAACTGGGATGAGTCCAGTAACATCCAAAAATCCAAATATGACAACTATTGTACGTACAAAAAACCTAAAAACAGTAACATATTATGCCAATTTAAAAAGAAAAAATGGTTTAATAATTTTATTTTCAGGAACAAGTTACTAGTAGTGTGACTAATTCAACTATGGATAAATCAAAAGTATATGCTATGATACAAATGCTTTCAGTAATTCCAGAAAATCTTGTTCCCGAAGCCACTTTCAATTTCGAACGTATTGCAACGTATTCTATAGTATGATTATTACTATTATTAAAAAAAATATATTTATTTACCGATGGCTAGTAAATATATGTTTTAGAATCAATTTAACATAGAATCAATGAAGTACTTATCTACACGATCATCTCTTTTCTGTTATGTGAACAAACTGTACCAAGTTTTTTCAATCAGAACACATAATAAATCCACTTACTCTGCTACTTATACTATTATACTATTTCTATCTAATAAGAAATGCTTTTATATCAAAGTCAATTCAACAAGAACCATAATTTAAACAATTTATAAGCAATTTTTAACATTTGACAAACGTTAAAATTGAAAATATTGTCAATTCAATAAACTAAATATTGTGCGATTTATTTTATTTCTTAAACGGTTATAAAACGTAGAAACAGTTAATATGTTAACCTAAACGCAATATAGATTACCTTTTTTTATTGTTAAACATTTTTTGCGTATGGGTTGAAAACTTAAAAATGTCTCCTTGTTTTTAGTTTTTGTCTTTTTACATTAAAAATCATTATCTCGTTTTGATTACAGTATTGTGCCAGTACCGATAAAGCAAATTCATCACAATGGTGTGCAAACCCATCACAACTTTTTTATGATCAAGTAAATATATTAAAATCTTATTGTGTACAGTAAGTTAGTTGGTAATTTGATAGAATCATATCTTAGTTGTAAAGAAAGCTGGTAGTACGCACAGACGAAGGACAAATTATAGGAGAATAATAATAGGAAAAGTATGGGGAAAACACTGATAAAATGTGAGGTTTACGCTCAGCAGATCACGTTTAGCTCCGTTAAATCAAAAATTAGAGTGATTCGACCTATTATGAAACTTGATGATAAGAACATTAATTGTGTTTGTAAACGGGTCTTTTACGATAATTCAATTTCTTAGTAAGTTATGGCTAATATAACGTAAATAAAAAATGCTCATAACTCACTTAAAAAATGAATTATCGTAAAAGACCTATATATACACACAAATGTTCTTATCATCAAGTTTCATAATAGGTCGATTCATTTTAATATTTAAACTAACGGAGTTAAACGTGATCTACTGAGCGTAAATTTGCTATGTTACGCACTCGTAAAACTGAAACAACAAATATCCTATTAATACGCGTACCTAAAATGTTTAATACAATGTACACATGCATCCGTAAGTTAGAACAGTGGTTCTCAACCATTTTTCTGTCGTGGACCAGCAGATGACTTTTCGAGTTAGACTGCGGACCATTTAGGGCATTAGCTCAAAATTTTTCCCTTTTTGTCTTAGTTCTGATTGCAGATTGTATTAAATTGAGAACATGTCAAAATGTCAAAAAATAAAATACTACATAACAGGTTTGCCAGTATAACTATACAAAATAAGTATAATTATTTGAGTAAAAATGAATGAGAGCGTTGTTCTTGTTTTGTTTTAACAATTGTATCTATTCTTAGATCCACTGATGTAGTCAAAGACAAGCGTAGCCTATTTGTGACATTAAGCTTTTTCCTGATTTGAGTTTTTATGGGGGTCATTCCTGAAAATCCAGCTTCACACAAATACGTAGAAGAAAATGGAAGTAAAATTTTTATCGCTGTTTCAAACAGAACAAAAAACTCGTCATTGATTTTAACCCAAAATTTGATCAGACACATTGATTTAAATTTAGATTATAGACCAGTATCTGACGATAATTCATACAAAAGTTAACATGAAGTAAACAGAGTTTTATTAAACTTTCTCTGATATATTGAGGTTTTTGGATTTAACTATGCGAAATGCTACCATATAAGACACTTTAACTAATGAGTGATCTACATTAGAAGCATTCTAATGAATTATTACAGAAATATTTGAAAGAAAATTGTATGTGTTATAATTATTTAGATTTCTCTAATGGATACTGTCGTAAACAAACATAATGTAATAATTTTCTACATATTATGAAAAAAATTAAATTATTATTATAATATTTATATTAAAGAACGAATTTACAACCATTAATTTAGTCAAGTTACTTTTACTTAAACTTAGCCCATTGGTTGCTAAGTTAGCTATATATTATTGTACATTGAAAATTACCTTTCTACGCCTACTGACACTATAGATGCATTTTTTATTTAAACTTAATTTTTCTCTAACTTGCTTCCAACATAATAGTTTTTTTTTCTGGTTATAAAGCACCTAGTTTTTAATGTTAGAAAAAGCAGAGATTGACTGCCCGGAAAAAAATAACGTGTAATTTTACACTGCTTTTTACATCTGCTTTTTCTAATATAAAAATCTATAGGTTTAAATTTTTGACGGATTAGCTTAGCAGGTTTCATCGCTTCGTTAGACAAAATAACAGAACACAGTAGGTACGCATTGTTATATCTGAACGTCGTTAGAGCCAGAATAACAACTCATAAATCCATATACTTAATATAAAATTATTATAATTAAGCATAAATGTACCTTTTTTTTAGGTGGTTATGTGTACCGGCGCGCTATTATTCTTAGTTTAGAGAATAGGTACGTGTGTTGAAAGAACTAATGCAAAGATACTGTTTGAAAGGTTAAAAGATATTTTTATTCACTTATTATAATGATTTTCTGCATAAAATGAAATGAGCTTCTGTCTGGGACCTGTGTCTACGAGACTGTCGCAGGTCGCCGTGACCAAGGAGCCCTTCCGTACAACGGCCAGGGTGGGAATTGCTAGATCAGGGGATTCCTGCTCGAGCGCCCGACTCCGTAGTCACGTACGACAGTATACATATCATATTGCAAAATACTATACTCTAATATAACTATATACTACGCTTACATCAGTGGCGTGGCGATGGGGGTAATCGAGAGGCGGCCGCCTCTCAGATTTTTTGGGTGGGTGCCACTGGGTAGGTGGGTAATAATTGGAAAGTCTACTTATATTAAGCTCTGAAAAAGATGTTGAAATTGATCGTAATGAAGCAATTGATATATTCGCAAGGTCCTCAGATCTCTTAATGCAGAATTTATTGTTTAAATAAAATATTAAGTGATATTTTAATTTTTGTACAACTTAATCCTATTTAAATATAAGACGTAAAGTAAGAATTTAAAAATATTGTTCATTCTATTTATTTAAATTAAATTTATAATTTATTATCTGTATGGTTTAAAAATTGTCTGCAAAAGGCAATCACCCCGGCCCCCCCCTCCCTCCCACTGAACCAATTATTATTTTTTATAGGAAAAGTTGTAGGAGAGAGATAATAAAAGCCAGTTGGTGGTTGGGTGGTTATCAAAAAATATACTTGCCTCTGAAAATATTTAGGTTCACCACGCCACTGGCTTACATATTATAACAGTGGTAACGCAATGTTATCACTGATACTGAATTAATCTTGTTTCTTTTTGTTAATTTGTAACTACAAAAAATTCATTATTTTTTTTTTTTTTTTTTTAAATTAAATTTAGTTAATTTGTTTAGAATTAGAATTCATCAACTAAATTATTTAACAAATAACAATAACGCATGCAACATTGCAATTGAAAAACGTTGAAATACAAGTCATGATTTCCGAAACAAATTGTATCGATAGTAGGATTAATATTAGGTACTGATAAATATATTATATTAATTATGTCCATACTCGTATACTGTTTAAACAGTACATTAAAAATAGGTTTTTTCCAATACAATACGGACCAATTACCTTTTAATCGCAGACCGGTGGTTGAAAACCACTGCGCTAAACGTTGTTAAGTCGGGAGCTACTAATAATTATATACTAGATCAGATCGGTACCGAACACTTGTATAATAATTTAAAAAATAAATAAATATTAAAATATACCTACCCTTGAACAGATATGTTCCCATTAGCAAGTAGGTACTGACTTATAGTCTTTTCAAACATTTTAATATTAAAATACCTATCGTTTTTCTAGTATGCACTTATATTCTAAATTTGTTTCTGTTTTTTGTCTACCTCTCTACATAATAGAGGATAGCGGGTGGCTACTGTTTTACATTTAGTTTTATTATTATTTTGTTGTTTCTTTTAGGGAGCATACGCAAAAAAATTCTACACTGGAATTGTCCTAGATCAGCTTGATACAGATGATTACGAGAGCAAATGTGAATGTGGCCAATTTCCAGTAGCAAACATAGTTATTGATGGATGGACAGGATGTCCTATTAAGAATTGTCCTAAACTAGATCAAAAGTAACCGATTTATATAAAATATTAAATGAAAAAAAAAACTTTAATATTTTACTCCATATTGTAATAACAGATATTCATACTAAATTATCATAAATATATGTATTTAATTCATTAAAACAATAATATATCCAACTACAACTATAATTGTGTGTTTTTATTTAAAAATTATAATTTTTTTTTATACAATGGGTCATATAAAATTTATTAAAAAAATTAAAAGTCTACTTAATAGTGTAATACTCTGTACTATGTAGTAAACAAATAGACTAAGAAAATTCTCCTGAAATTAAGTAAACAGTTTAAACTATAAATAACATGTTAGAGTTTGGGGGTGTCAATGAATTATTACAGAAATATTCGAAAGAAAGTTGTATGCGTTATAATTATTTAGATTATATTATGGAAAACCAATTTTCGACAAAATCTTTTGGTTTTTGGTATAAATCTAAAAGAAATAACCTTAGTTACATGAAATTTTGACTGAATGTTTATATTAGCATTTTATATACATGATACAATTTTCAAAATATTTTGATATGTTTTGAACTATTTACGGACATATTCAGTTTCCAATTTTTTTAGGTTTTTTTTCTATGAATCTCAATAAAAATTTATTTGTTGGGTAGAAAAACTTGAAAATTTAATAAAAGGCTTCTAATATATTTTATTATTGTTACAATGGCATTTGAAAAATATTAAAAATCTGTTGTCACAATTTTTTTTTATAAGCATTTAAAGTTCAAATTTTAGCAAAATACGTAAAAATCATGAAAATATGGAAATTGTTTTGAGTTAGAAATTCATAAAAATTTTTCTTTTTAAATCTTAGATTTTAAAATGTAATGCAAGATTCCTGATAAGTTTATCTACCTTTATCACAAAAAAAATGTCTAAAAGAAAGTCAAATTAAATTTTTATGAACGTTTAAAGTTCAAATTTTTCCAAGATTGGATATTCAGTTGATTTCTTATGTAACAATTTTCTTATTTTGCTGTATTTCAAAAACGAATAACTGTAGATACTTGAAATTTATATCATATGTCTATACAATTTTCAAAATATTTTGACTCATTTTGAGCTGTTTACAGACATATTCTGTTTACATTTGTTTTAGTTTTTTTTTTTCTATGAATGGCAATAAAAACTTATTTGTATCGTAGAAAATCTTGAAATATTAATACAAGGCTCCTGATATATGGTTACAATAGCAATTGAAAAATATTAAAAATACATAGACACAATTTTTTTTATAAGCATTTAAAGTTCAATTTTTGATAACATTTATCAAATAAAAAATTGAAAAATAATTTTATAGTTCAAAATTGATAAAATGTTCAAATTGTATACCTAATGATTGAAAATTTAAAACAAGTTTCCACATAAGTAGGTTATTCTGTAACCAAAAAATCTCAAAAATATAAACATACAGTTTTTTTTAGTTATTTTATGATCAAATTTGGACTGACATGCCGTCTCCGCTCAGAATCGTTTTTCATAGGTATACAATGATGTTATGTCATTGAATTCAAATTTAATTCCATCCATTAAACAGTGACCTACTTGGAACCTACTGTACAGCAGAGCGACATCCACTTACCCACCCTTTTTTTAGATAACGTTACACGAAGTGAACCACGTGGGCAATAAGTATAAAAGTATAGCTTGTAATGGTATAAAGTTTAATACACAGGTATTTTTCTGCAAGTTCAAAAATATTTTAGTAGAATAAACAACAATAAATAGCAAATAATTGTACTGTTAAAACGTAGGCCCAAATTTTAAGAAAATAATTCATAATTAACTGTTATCATAAAAAGTAAATAAAACAATTACTATAACTCACCTTTGTCTTATAAATTAGGTTATTATACCTGTGGGTTAGCCGTTTTAGTGATGTATTTAACAATACATATTATAGATATGAAATATTACGAATACAATAATACCTAAGTCTATAGGTACAACACCATGTCTTACTACTGCTAAACAAAATATAAAATAAATTTCAATCTTAAATTCTACTAAAACAAAAACAAAGTAGAAGTAATGTCCAATAAATGGTTTATATCTAAATATTATTCTATATAATGGCCTTTAATATAAAAATAAAATGAACAAAAAAAAGTAGTTTAAACTAAAAACTTTTATAATAGTTAATTCTAGGAAAAATAATAATTTATACATTCAACTTATTAATTAGTTATTTCTGAAATAGGAATTATGAAACTTAATACGAATAATTTTAACTCTATTCATTGTTATACACAATAGGTACCAATGGTATACACTATACAGTAACACTCGTAACACATGGACATGTCGTATGCACATGTCAATTATTACACTTTGATGATATTCCTTGAATTTGGACTAGTAGAAATATTGAATACCTATTACCCATTAAATATTATTAAAACCTTTCTAAAATGTCTGAATTATTTTGAGCAGTTTAACTGAAATTAAATACAAATATTTTTTTTTTATTTGGTTTTCAAACAATTTAGCATTGATTTCTTCTTTAAACCATACAGTATAAATGTTATCTATATTTGGTTTTATTTTTTTGTTAAAATCAAGCTGATTTAATAAGATAATTTACAAGTATTTTTTTATTTTCTAGTACTTATACTATTATTAGTCCTAAAATACTACAATAAATTATTATTAAATTCCAAAAATATTGTTTTTTGTTAGTATTTAGTATAAAAAGTTCAATAATTAAAAATGAATTTGAATGCCTATTACGTATTTAATAAAACGTCCATATTACAGTATCTGAAAAATTACATAGATCATAGATGCATTATGTATTGAGATTTGAGAGAAGATTATTTTTAAACATCTTGGCAATACAACAATAGTTATATCATACCTCATGTCAAAAGAAGAACCTCCCACATATGAAGGATGTGGGACTTCCCTCACCATCAAACACATACTAACGGAATGCCAACTCTATCAACAGGAACGAATAAACTTCAACATTTCAGAAACACTTGATACACTACTCGGTCCGGATCCCGCTCAAAACAAGAAAATACTTAATTTTTTTAAATCAATTAATTTAATAGACCAAATATAATGTAAATATAATTATGTAACAAAAGTATCTACAAAAAAAAAAAAAAAAACTGTAACTAATGGCCTATGGTGCCGGGTTATGAAAAGCAGATCAATAAAAAAAAAAAAAAAAAAAAATAGTTATATCCAAACGACCTATCGAAAAGGTAATCGCAACAATAACGATGCGCAAAGTGCAAATATCATATTCTTGTTTGAAAACCCAAACAAATAAAGGTTTTATATAATAATGTGACAATATAAATTTAACAAAGTCCCACTCGCCCTAAAAATTTAAAATAAAAAATTAAAATAAATTTTTACATCTTAGATGTTATGAAGTTATTTTTACACCGGAAATAGATATAATTTTTAATTTTAATTTTTAGTCACCGGAACTAATATTATTATAGAGTTAGTTAACTGCTCGAAAACATAAATCAATCGGCATATTATAATAATACCTACACATATCAAGTTTAACCCGGGAGTTAAAAAATAAAAAATTCCCAATACCATTTCAAAACAATTGTGAAAAACTAAAAAAAATGTTATTATACTATTTTTCAATAAAAATGATTTTTGTATTTTGTTGTAATTCAAAAACGAATAACCGTAGATATTTGAATTTTTACTAAATGGTTACAATGATTGCCTGACCTAAAATTTTTGTTTTATCTCCCCATAATAATTGATAAAATAATATTCAGAAACAAGCAAATTCGTCACTTGAATTCATATACTCATATGACTTGACAATTGGCACTGTCTTGCGGCGCACAGACAGTGCCAACTGTCTTTATAGTATAGTGTGGGACGTTAACGTTTTTATGTTAGTGTTTTGTTTTACAAATATAAGTAGGTATTGAAGAAATATATTATTAGGTTGTAATATATAAATCTTTTTTTTATCTCTGAAATATATTTATTTGAGGTCGCCAATATTTTGATTATGTTTATGGGCTCCTAAAAATGTTTGGCCCCGGGCTCAAAATCATCTTAATCTTGACTTGCGAATAAATTATTAACTGAGCTAAGAATATTAAAAGTGTACACTGAAATAATATAGTGAATGAAATTTAACAATATAAATACTTAGATAATATGTAGGTACCTCAAATATATGGTGATATTGTTAACTACTGATACATAGATATCTGAATAACATTAGTCATCATAATATTTTGTTTGTATATAAAATGATTATGGGTCATTACTCCATCAATCATAATTTTAAATTAATTTAACATACTAATTATCTAGTTGTAAAATTTGATTTTATACACCGAAATATGAAGTTAAGAATGTATGCTCAAAAAAACATTTATTTTTTTATTGTTTTCACATAAAATAATAATTAGGAAAATTCAATTAAAGGTATTGGATTTATAGGTAATCAGAAAAACTTAAATAGCAACTATCCATAATATTATAAATAATATATATTCAAAACTGTAAAGGAATATGACTAAACTTTTCACAAAATATCAATTATGTAGAGTTGAAGTACAGTCGATACTACATAGTAAAATTAGTATAGGTATAACCTATATAATAAACCTAATATACCTAATATTATATAACGAACAAAAAGAGTGTAGGTATGAAGAATAACTCTAATAAAACTAATGACTAATAGAGATAGAGTTATTAGATAAAATATAGGTACACAAAAGTTCATTCATAAAACTATGAGTGTTACTTTATACCTACTAAATCAATATACGTCGTAAAGTTTTATATTTAATTCGTTCAATAATTTATTTGACAATATAACAGCTCAGCTATTACAATCGGAAAGTAGTTTAGTAGTTACCATTTATACAATATTTTATACTGAAAAGTGTCCATTCTTGGATGCAGACATTAAAGTAGTGTTATAACCTCATCGAATAGATTTCAAGTAAAGATATATAATAACAAAAACTCGATAGAAAATAGACAAGAGAAGAGAGGTTTTCTAAAATAGTTTAATAAACCACAATTGTTAAAAAAGGCAGAATTCAGTTGATCCAACACAAAAAGAAGTCAACGTTTGTTAAAAAAGTAAAAACTGGTATTTTTTTATATGTTTACATAGACAATTAATATAATTAAAAAGATTTTCACGGTTTATTCAAAATTATAATAAATATTGTTGGTAAAATTAATTTTTAAGTACAATATCCATTTATTTTCTGAGTAATTCATAACTTTAATCTTTTTACAAGTTCAAAAAGTGTGAAATGAATAATATACTCATATTATTGACCAATTTATATGACCAATAAAGTAATATCACAATACATCTTCCTCACTTCACTCATAATCTGAAAAGTATTGATAAATAATAATGATGGTAGGTATGTAAGCCAGGTAAAATGTAATAGCCAATTTAACAAAAAAATGAATAATTATATATTATAATACACTTTATCTAAATTATTATATTACAGTTATTTGAATGTAATTATTTAATTCTTAAAAATTCCGACATTAGATACAGTTCACTAATGATCCACGTGATGATTAGTAATTTTGTAGTATATTTTTAGTAAATAAATGTATAAGACACTGATAGTATAATCATAATTTATCGTTGTAAAGGTAATTATAGTTAATATTTTATGTGTGACGTACAAAGGATAATGTTTACTATATTTGTTAGCCTTTCAACTTTCAAAATAGGTATTGAAATATTGTAAGACACTAATAATATTAATTTATTAAAAAAAGTAACATCACTAGTCAGTATAGTCATAACTATCAGTAAATGATTTCATAGGAAATCAATACAAATATTATATTCCACATACAAAATTACGTATGTTAGTACAATATAATTTATAAAACTACTTTATATCTATGTATTCGTATTCGTATTCAAATTCATATTCGTACCTATACCTTATATAGATAATTTATTTTATGGATTAGATATTACATTCAGTACATACAATACAGAGTGATTATTTTACTAATTGAAAGTTGAAACTCATAATTGCATTAGTATAAAAAGTATTACATTTTTCCAAATTATCTTTTTGGAAAAATCTTAATATTACACTCAATTTCATAATTTTATACTGTCTTAATTATTTGTTCCCCGATATGTTTATTATTAAACCACACCACTATATTAGGTAGATAACTAACGTTTTTTATTAAGTGTATTTAAGATTGTAAAATTAAAAATGTAAATTGCATTTAAAAATTATAAGTTTCAACCGCTAACATAAGAATAAATAAAATACTTAATATAAAAAAGGTGTATGTGCTTAACTTAAATTTTTCCCAAGTGAAATATTGAAAAAATACAATAATCTTCGTAATAATGTATGTTCACTGTTTACCGTTCTACTGTTGTGAATGGATTAGTTATTACTAGAGAACCGTAGATTTTAATTAATATTTTATTTTTTATCAGAAATCATTAATTGTGTAGGTACTTATTTATTTATCGTAAGTATTTGTTCTTTATACATTTATATTTTTTTTAATACCAAATTTTTAAATCTAAATTGTCGTATTCCATATTTGTTGTATATTTTAATGATTTTTAGTGCATACAAATCTGTACTCTTGTTATTACTTATTACATAAAATACTTACTTAGATATTATTTTTATATTTTTTAATATATTTATGAATTTGCTTAAACATATTAGTTCGAAATAACATAATATTTTTATTTTTTAATATATTAATTTTACCAACAGTATTTAACAGCTTTTCTTAGAACATGGTATCCTATTTTTAAATTGTAATGACAAATTTCTACTTGGGTACTAACAATTACTTATTGACTTTACTAAACATAAACCACACTGATTAAATGTTGACATTTATCTAATTACTTCAATATTAAATCACTAACCTACTACAGTTTATGATTGTTTAGATAACATTTGAACTTTGATCATAAAACGCTAATTATGATTATATTTCATCATTCAATTTTATTATTCGGTAATACTGTAGTAGGATATAATATGCCTATTTTCAGTAGCTCAGTTATTGAGAAGAGTGAAGAAACATTAATATTTCTCTTTCGATGATGAAATGTAAATATTTTAAATGTACACTTAAATGAAATACAAGGAAATCCTAACAAGAAAAAGATATAGGTACTTCCCTTGATTGCAAGTTATGTCTAATACCTATGTTTTAATATACGTGTTAGATTTTATATAGTAAGTAAATAATTCCATATAAAAATGATCATCAACTGCAAAATGCAACATATCACATGGTATTTGTAATAGATACATTATGCAGTCAATGATCTTATCATTGTAAAATGAAATATTTTGAAATATTAACGACCCTAGTGTCATAATACTTTAAAAATATTATCAAATATAATTATACACCCGGTATCTATATAGGTATTTATATGAACTATATAATTTATTATAGCGATACGTTTTTTCACAAACATGAAATATTGTCATACAAAATAAATATAAGCTATTATGATGTTGTAAGACAATTATATTATTATTAATATAAAATTAAGTAATAAATACATTGATAATAAACCTTTTGAATTTGGACGAGTAGTTTTTTGTGCGCAGAATCAGTGTTGAGTACCTATTTATTTTATGAAGCGTAAATAATTATTTGTTTATTTTATTCACCGTAACTTGTGTTGCATACACTCAATAATTATAAATGTATCAAATGAAATAACCGTGGTGTAACATCTCAGTGATATTAACTAGTATTCACGTCATTCATAACTCATAAGAATGCATTAAAACAATTTTGAAAAACATATCGATAAAATTGAAGGTGTGGAAATGTGGAATAATTATCCTAATTGATACATTTTTTTATAAAAATCTTATTTACATATAAATCAATATGATAATATCATACAAAAAGTATTTATTTAATGTCTCTTTGAATTAAATATTTTGATAAGTTTATATTCTGAATAAATTATGAATTTATAGATGATCATCTATTGATAGTTGGTCATAGTTTTAATATCCAAAATAATTTGATTTGGTTACATCTTAGGTATAATATAAGCGAATAAAAAATTGTATTACATAAAATTTTGTTATAATTTTAAATTAATTTGCCTTTTACTGAATATTGAGTTGGTAAACTAATAATTTTCCACCAATACTTGAAGAAGTAAAAAATTATTCGTTCAGTTTCCACCATACTAGATACTTTCAAATGTTAAACTAAAAGGAATACATTTATAAAAGTTTATCAAATCATTTGGAATTATCAGATTTTAGTAGCACTAGTAAAATAAAAATAAAGGAATATGTCCTTAAAGAGATATAAATTTATAACTTAAGTTCTCAAAACTAAGCCATTCGTGACACCCGCTGATCGACGTGGCACAATGTATTCGGATGATAGTTCAAACTATAAAAAAAAATAACTAGGGAATTCCTAATGCTGAATTGTAGGATTCAGGAGTACCTACCTCTTCACTAAGTAGGTCACTTATGGATGGATGTGTTAGATTTTAATTCAATGATAAAATATAATTGAGTGGAGACAATGTGTCAGCCACTATTTCTAAAAATATCTTATAAATTTATTTACATTAGCTTATTACAGTAATTAATTTTTCTATTAGTTGAATAATATTTGGAACTAATTTTTGATAAAAATATCACTTACTTATTAGATATATATAACTAGCAGACGTCTGGTACACCAAAGGTCCGTATGGATCAGTGTTTTGGGGCCATAATGAATGGCCTTGAGCACTATAAAAAAAAAAAATGCGCCCAAAATTTACGTACGGTTAAAATATATTTCGATGAATACTTTTCGAAGTCCCTACTACCTATAATATAATATATTATATTATATAGACTAAGACACAAAAGCAACAACATGACACTGTTAACTAGGATCGTCCATTGGTCGATTAGATACATTGCATTCCTAAGCGCATGTTAATACTGTTTGTTCGATGTCGGTGTTTGTGCTTCATCTCTTTTTATTCGTATGAAGTTTTATACACAGAAAACACAATTATTTTCTTTTATTATATAAATTGGTTAGGTTACTGCTTTTATATTTCATATTACTCGAGTTCACCCGGGAATTTTAAAAATTATTTATCTGTTATATGCTTGTATTCCTATTTTTGTATTTTACCTGCCGTAACTGTAACATATCTTTTTTTCCCTAATGTATACAATAGTGGAGTTAATGTTAAGACAATAAAGTGCTTGTGTATTAATACATAGATATATTTACTCTAATATATTATATTATCATATTACCCGTATTCGTTGAATAATTAGTTTAAAATAAATTTAAATAATTGGAAAATGTCGTTCTGAGTAAAAAACAATAATACATAATAGTGTATAAATGGTCACAAAAATAATTTTATAGTTTCGTGTCCTATTTAACTATTATAATATAGTCTTATTCTCTAATTGTCAAAAACATATTTTTATGTTATATGAACTTGAAAAATAACTATGACGTTAATAGATAGATGTTTTTCTATATGCTCGTTAATGTATTATATTGTTTGTATTTTTTAATATATATAATTGTAAAAACATTTATAGTTAATAAAATTTAAGTCGGTAAATAGGAAACAACGATGACGTTTGTTTCTAATTACTAAAGTACGAAACTATTACTGATTACTAGTCCAATAAATACATTTAAGTTCTTCAACAAACCTAGTCATTGAAATGCCAAATTGTTGGAGGAAAAAAATTTTCTTATCAAATTAATTGAAATAAAATAAACCAAACAACTCTTCACAATCTATTATAATTTATAATAGTTAATATCATGTTACTCAGTACTCTTACGCAAAATAGATTGATTGTACACGAAATTATAAAATTATTACTAAAGAAAATGTAATTTATTTTTAAATACTATGAAATTATTATTTCTATACTGGAATGCAGTGCAAACAACTTATGTGAGGAAAAATAATTTGGTTGACCCATTAGGTACCTTTACGATTTTATTTTAACATTTAGGTATTGTTGTAAATCCATATGTCATATGCCTATGCAAATTAAATTTAAATATTTTCCCAAAATGTTTCAGTTTACCTCGGCATTCAATAGGTCACATATTATAGTGGATGCGTTAAATTTGAATTCGATGATAAATAATTGGAAACAAAAACTTTTCTAAGTGGAGGGCTTTCCATATCTAGAAAATAGTTCCTATTTCCTATTAACCTTATTAGTTTTTACAATTATAAAGAGAAATACTGTGAATTTCCTTTTAACTTTTGAACACCACAAAAAAATGTATCTATTTTGCTATCAGAAGTCACTCTTAAGTATAAAGATTGAAGCATTTTCAATACTGATCCAAAAGGTTATGACAGATCGAAAATATAACAATGTTTAAACCAATAAATTCATCGTTCCGTTCATAATCTAAAACTATAAAAATATTTTTTCAATAGGTAGGTACTAAATAATTAATTAATGCGCATTTATTATTTTTATGTGTTTATGAACTTTCATGCTTTTCTTACTGTAATACGAGTGATGGACATACTTATGTGTTTTATTTATTTTAGACATTGTATTTACTCTTATAAAATACATATAAAAACCAAAGTGTCCGTGAACTCGTTTTTAGGAAGGCTTAATATTTACGTCTTAATTTTATCATACCTCTATCGATTAGAAATTTTAATTCGTACATAAAAAGATCATACTCGGAATCTCTCAACGTTTATTTATGAAAATGTAAAACGAATTTTCCAGATAAATGTTTTGAATACTGTATACTATATTTTTATATTTACATAACTAAGAAACTAATAACCCAAAATACTTTGAATGTTGATAATTTACACCAATTTACATAAGTACTTGAATGTACTTTTCAAAAAACAAAAATTCTTTGTAATTTATTATAATATAACTCAATACTTAATGTTTGTATACATATTTAACATTTGCATATATTTGATATATTCAACAAAAAGGAAATAATTATAATAGAATAACACTAGCCACTAGGTACACAATAAAACATTAAAGAATACTAATCTATATGACAAAAAGAGCTTTTACGTTGTAATGACGCTGGTTTATTTATTTAAATATTTGTAACTTGATCTGCATTAGCCTTTGACACCTTTTGACTTCAAATACGTCCTACAAAAAATTTGGTACCAATGTATTTTCGTAATTTTTTAATCACTGTAATAAAAACTTTTGAGAAACCTTGCATTAAATTTTCAAGCTCCTTGACTGAGAAAAAAATGTTTATCAACTTAAATCAAAATATTGGAGAACTCGCTCTGCTGCATTGTAGGTGACAAGTGTAACTTGTCATTAAGTATGTCCCTTAAAGGATGTGTTACAATGATAAATTATTGCATACGAAAAAATATTTTTGAGTTGAGATGTTCTTTAAAACTATTTTTCCAAGGATGTTTTACTATATATTTATAGTGTCTATTCGTAATTTGATTTTCTATTAGTAATACGATAGGTTAAACTATTTTTCCCAAAAGCAAATGCCATGTATTATTATAATATCATATCACATTCGATACAGTATCGTATCGTAAAACGTAGAACGGTATAATTAGATTCATAGTATAAAAAGCGTAAAATTAATCTAAATATTTTGATAATTTAACTGTGTAAATTAAATAATAATTAACATAGGTAGTGGTGAAAAGTATTATGTCCCAATAAAATAACTAAAATTATTATTTTCCATTTGAATATCCAATTTTGTCGGAATTGAAGTGTCCATAAAAAAAAATTAAGCACAGCTTACATTTTTGATATTTTTTAATTTCTGTAAGAACAAGTTATTAGAAATCTTGTATTGAATTTCCCTTAGCTATTAAAATTGAAAATAGTTGAGATTTTCAACTACAAAATCGTTTGCAATATTTTAAAATTTGAACTTGGTTTAACGCAGAAATATAACGAAATAAAAGAGTTTTTTTTTTTCATTTAATCAGGTCTACTTTATTAGCTTATATTTTTATTATATACTATTTATTTACTTATACTTAAGTACAAAAAGGATGTTTCCTATTGTCTATTGCCACTCTAAGCATGTGCAAGAGACGTGGAGCAAATTTAACTTAGAACAAAAATCTATTTGGAACATAAAAATTGATTGTAATGAACATATCAGAAAACATATTTATAATTACGTGTAAGAAATGTATAGTAAAAAATATGCAAGCCGATTACCAATTGGTATTTAAAATATTTCATTATATTTAATTATTAACTGCAATCAGAAAAAAATGTTATTTCATTGTTCCCTTAAAGCTAATGACGATTTTTTTCATTTCAAAGATAATACTATAATCAATTTACAAATATTTTCTTTAATTTAACATGCGTGCATTTCTGTTTGACTTATTAGTGTAAATCAGCCAGATGACGTACCTATACAAAATAGGCCACCGCGTGGTGAACTAGAACAATATGACGTCAAAATAATATCTCACATAAGAACCTCAGTCATGGCTCATTGAATAATATTTATTTGCTATTTTATATCTACTAAATTGCTTAATCATTTTTACTATATCAAATAAACATAATTAACATTATTTAAATATTTTATTGTATATTTTTATGTTTATTAAAGTATTTAAAAATACTTAAGAGGTCATCGTCGCATCCGAATGTGTTTCTGTCTTATACACGTACGACATAACAAATTTACGTTTGCTAGTTTCAATAGAGTGCTGTCAGTTTTAATATTAGAGTGAATTGACCTATTATCAAACTTTCAAGTCACAACATTATCTGTATTCTCTCGATGATTTTTTATGATATTTTAATTTTTAAGTGAGTTATGATTATGTAAAACAATAATATTTGAAAATGCTCATTATTCACATCAAATTAAAATACCGTAAAAAACCAACGAGAGAACACAGATAATTTTGTTACCTAAAAGTTTGATAATAAGTCAATTTACTCTAATAATATCAAAACTAACAGGACATTATTGAAATTGGCGAACGAAAATTTGATATGTCATCCGTGTGTAAGACGGAGACAACACATGTGGGTGCCACGTCTCTTAAGCAATGAAACCTCATTATTACCCGCACACTAAGATAATTAAAATAAAAATCTATTTTGTACAGTTATTAGGTATAGTATAAGCAATTATTTCACTGCATAATGATATTTGTAAAAATATGGAATAAAAATGATAAATATGCACCCAAAAGTATCAATTGATGACTGGCTGTTAACTTAAAGTTAGACTTCAGTCGGAGTATAGCCAAAGTGCTAAACATAGATCAATTTGAGAGTTAAAAATATTTGTTATGCTTATGACTATTGATGAAAAATAAAATAAAGAAAATTATACGTAAAAAAATATTGTAAAACACCATCAGTAGGACAAATAGACTAAAAAATAACATAAATATTCGATAAGTGATATTTGATTAAAATATTAAAATTAAACCAAATTTTTGAATATTAGAAACAAAATAATATGACCATTATTGCTATCAGCTTTCTATGTTATATTTCTTGTAAATTTTTTAAAAATATTCAAATATTTTCATGAGTCATGCGACAATATTATAAATATTAATAGAAAAAATAAAAATAACCCACATAAATCTAGTTTAAAGAAAAACTAATACTGTTATATTATGTTTAGAATGAATTAATGAAATAAGTATTATTTATTAATTATTAGTGTGTTGTAATAATTTATTTAATTGTTGTAATAGATTCACTGATTTCACCAAACTTATTTCAATATTAGATACGAATATTCGAGAATATAATCATGGTTAGGTATTGAATTATGCGAGGTTGTCGCATATATTATATACCCCTTCTGGCTTTCTCCATCAAATAATTTATGAAAAAAAAAATGTCAGCGTAAATCTAGCCAATAGTAATCAAGTATATATTATATATATTATATATTGTACTTAAAATTGGTATCTGTGATATCCCGTAACGCAGCCATTTTGTATCTGATGATAACAATCCGAGCATAAATGCAATAACCATAAACCATTGAATAACCTGTATATTTTAACCATGAAAAGAATGTATCATAGAAGGTATGCCCCTTGTAGGCCGTACACAATTATGATAACCGTGACGCTGTGTGATTGTGCGAACTATAACTACAGCGCTAGGCAATCATGTTTCGTGCCTCTGTTTACCTAATCAATATGAAGTTTGTTAACATTTCTTTATAAGGAAGCTAAGATTTTAAATACATTTAAGCGTCGAACAAAATTACCCGCTATGCTCGTGAATAACAATCATGACAATACGAACCCCTATTTATATACCTAATTAATTTGCATTATCATGCAAACAATGAATATTTTTCAAAATTAATCAGAATATCAGATAATAGATCCATTTTATTTTAAACTTTATGGATTTAATTTAATTTAATTTAATTTATAATTTCTCACTTACCTTCATATTTTAAATATAATATTATATTTCTAAATAAAAAACACTAATTAAGTTTAGATAAAATAAATAAATAAACAATTTACGCTGTGAAAAATTACTAAAAATAATTAATGTCAACGAAATATTTTATACTCGTTGTAGGTATAAAAAAATTAATAAAGATTTTTAAATTCAGAACTTACACGATCACACAAACTTTTTTTCAAGCTATAGCCGCTATAGGTACAAGTTATACAAATTTTACTAAATAAACTTGTCCATTTTATGTTCCTGGAATTTTCATATTCAATACATAACAATATAATATAACATTGGTCACATATACTGTTTTTAATACAGAATATTATTTTCCTGCTTGCATCAAAATATGAAGTACAAATAAATAATTCAAGGCAATTTCAATATTAGAGAATGTTTCAGGACGCATTCTTATTGAAATATCGTCGTGCCTATTTTATTTGTTTTGTTGGAAAAATAATTTTTTTGGTTTAATAATTTCCACACAAAAATCTACTTTAAATGCTTGGTTTAAAATATATTCACTGTTTAGCTACAGTTTCAATACTTTTTTATGTGGATCTATAATGATTTTTAAATTTGTATGTAAGAAATAAATCTAAATATAGGTCACATAAATCTGTATATGCTGTAACTTTTGTTTTAGTTAGTTAAATAATAGACGAGCCCATTATTATAAGAATAAATTCGTTTGTTTCGTTCTTAATTTTAGCTTTATTAGAAAATATAATTTCACCACTAAATTATTCATCAAAAAACAATATTTTGTTATATTTTATCCAAATCTTTTATCATAAAATATTCAAGATGAATATAAAACAAATCTTTCAACAAACAATAACAAAAAAATATTCATTTTTAATTTGGTGCTCCTAAAAATGTTGGCGCTCTAGCACACTTGACCCTATTGCTCCTCAAGAGTGTTTTTAATTTTTTCTCAACTAAAAAATGTCAAATAAATAATAATAATATATATTAATGTTTTTTGAATATTTTATTTTATTGATGTAAAAAGATATAATAAATATATTCCAAAAATATAGGTAAAAATTTATAACAAACATAAATTCAAAAAAAATATTTTTAATTTTATTTAAACTTGTCCATTCCTATTTTTTTTTAAGTTTTATACTTTTAGTTATAAGGATCTGTTGTTTGTCTGTTCTTCGTAAACTTGAATATAATATGTTTCCATTTGAAAGTCCTTATCGGGAACCAATTTAGATGTGTGCTGCCTAAAACATCAAGAACCAATAATTCAGATGTCAATTTCCAGACATGGGAACCAATTCGAATGCAGCTGAGAAAAAAATTATCTCAAATCATGCCAAATTGCTAAAAACGTATATCTACAAGTTATTGTAATACGACAATTTTTCCATTAAGAGTCTATCTTGAACTGAGTACTTAAAAACTCAATATAATTTGATTCTTACAAGTTATACTATATTTGACTTTTTCAGATTTGGAGAGTTCCAAATGAGTATCTACATTATAAATCTTAAACTACATTCATGCATAACCAAGTGATTTTAGAAATACGCGAATGCAAAAACAACTATTAAACTTTTCAGTTCAGAAACCAGTCGAAAACAAATTACTAAAAATCGGTCTAGAACACGGGGTTTGGAAGACACCATATACTTGGTAAGTAGTCCGAAGACCGAAATACAGCTTACTTAGTCGTCATAACATATCATAGCCGTTGAGTCTCAAACACCTTCAAGCGTATTGTAAGGACTTACACTGTTGGCATTATCTTTGAACAAGTGTTTATTATGAGTGTTAATATGCCATTGCTGATTGAAGAAGCCAATCGATGTAACTGCCACTGCATTGTATTACATTTTTAATAAAATATCGTATAATTTCGTATAAAAACCACTTTTCATTTATATTATGTAAAAACTATATTTCTTTGTTAGTCCTAGAATAAAGTAGAAGGCACACGGTTAAAGTTTAATTTAAAAAGCTTCAGATGTATCCCACGAATCGTAATACACCTGAAACTGTGATGTTTGCGTACACCTATAATAATTTACCTATATCAAATATTCTAAGGATGCTAGTTTCTAATAAGTATCTAGTACGTTTCAAAAGTGGTACAAAAAATTACCGTGTACCTATGTAAAATTAAAACTTATTCAATTACATTTATAAATCAAACTATTAGTTCCAGATTATCAAACAAGAAAACTACGACGAGCTTAAATTATATAAATTATTTCTAACACAGTATCTGCTCTAAATTATTAAAATTAATTTGAACCCAATATTTCAAAACGTAATTGTTGACTTTAAAAATATAGCCTAAGTGACTAATTTTTAACATATTGTCGTTAGTTCTATATATTATTGAACCTTTCTGACCTTTGTTGAAACGAACGCTTGATGAAGTTATTAGACATAAATATTGTAATCTCTATCGTTGCCCTATAAAGAATATTAACAATTTATACGCATATTCAATAATAGACAATTAAAATAACTGATAATGTTAAACTGATAACAGTCTATGTATTTCGATTGCTATAAGAATTTGTTTTCAGTTCCCGGCTATTGCTCCAGCATTCACATTGCTATATAATATTTACATAAATACTGAAAAGTGTTTCTCTGACTGTCATAAGTTATTTTATTGTAGTAAATAGAAAGGTTCACTAATTGTGATTATTTTTTTCGAATATGGCAAGTATTGATGCTTGTTTATCAGTTACACAAAAAATACTCAAACAAAAAAAGGTAAGGAAATATATTTTTATTTTTAAAAATATTAATCAATAATATTAATTTTTATAAGTAATAAATTATTATTAAGTATTTTTTTGGAAAGAACATGATTTATATGATATACATAATCTAATCTATTTTTATGCATATAGAATTTTTTAACATACACTAGCTTATATTTTTAGGTATGTACCTACCTAATGTTAGAAAAAAAATAAATTATTTGTTTTATATTTTGAAATTATGTATTTTATTTTGGTAGGTACCCAATTTTTAACAAAGTACCTCATATAGTCAAAATATGATGGTAATTCTCGTACCTACTTAAAATGTATGCATTTTACTTTATAACTTATACATTTTTATATTTCAACATAAGATAGCAATCAGTTAATGTGGTAAGAAAAATTTAAATGGTTTTTTTCCATGGATATGATATTTAAAACGTTCGAAGAACATTTACCAGTAAAAAATTAATTAATTAATTATCGTTGTCGAGTTTATTGATTTATCATTATTATTTTCAACATTTCAAACGAAATAACCCTCCACTAGCTGATACTAATTTATGTGGTCTCAACGCTAAAAGTACCTACATTAAAATAACATTAAATAGTGAGATTATAGTCTTCATACCACATTATCTCTAAATCATTATTAGAATTAATCTCAGTAGATATTTCATATATATTTTTAAATGTATGAATAATTTTTTACAGACTTGCAGAAAATTGTATAGTATTCAACATCTATTGTCTAAAAGAAACCAGTCATCGTTATCACAAAATGACCCCGAAAAGGTAAATATTTAAATTTATATCACCAAACACAATTACCTCGGATAGGTAACCATAATATCATCTTATAACCAATACCATAAATAATTAACGAGATTAATTAGCATGACGCAGAAAAAATTTGGATGAAAAAAATAAAAATAATAATTTGTTTTCTTCACGTCATGCAAGATACAGAGATACATATATAGTCTCTCTGGGAGTATCTCAGATAAGTTACTTCTGCAATGTAATCATAAAACAAGATCAATAATAATTAATCTTTGGATTAAATTCTAGATATTAAGTTTCCTCAAGTGAAATAAAAATTTTATAATAAATCATAATCAAAGCCAAAATTTGAAAACACCTACAAATAGATTAATTAATAACATAAGATTTTTATTTTTTTTTTTAATAATCATAACTATATTTTATATACCTCTTCTTTATTTTCTTAAACACAATACATTTTCTAATAATAATCTATATAATCTATAATAATATTTTTTTTTAATGTCTGCTTTGATTACTATAAGGCCAATAGCATCACATTTGTATATAGGTACATAATAATATATAACTTAAACATTTTTTTGGATACGCATTAATTTAATTGTATTTCAACATCGAACTTTTAAATTATGAATATTGAAGGTTTCGTTGAGAGGGTCGACATTTTGAATATTTCCCGATATATGACTGACAAAAAAATAAAATCAACCCATGTCAGTAAAAAAACGGTTAATTTTTGTTGTTATCGTAGTGTATAGTACATTAATAATTTCCCCATAATTTATTTAATCCTGTATGTACTATATACAGTGCTCAGGGCCATTTAGACTATGACAATTCGTTAAACTTTTTAGGGTAGATATAGGGTATAGACGGTACTAGTCACCTTGACCAATTTCTTGTTTGACCCTTCGGCCTTCACATATTTCGATATTAAGCTAATATAAATATATTCATAACTATAGACTATAGAGTATAGAGTATAGGTTATATAATATAATTGTTTACGTTACTTACTTAAATTCAATTTGCAATGTATGGAGTTGCTATTTTTCTATAAATAGCTACTCTAAAAACATTGATTGAACATTAAATGAAAATTATAATATCGAAATCTGAAAAAAGGATTATATTTTTTTTGTAAGAAGCCAATATTGATATTTGATATAACTATTTAAATTTTCACTATATTTTTAAATGTTTAAAGATCAACAAATATTTGATATTTTAGACATTTGAAACAAATATTGTAGTATACATAAAGTGCAAACTCTTTCACTTTAAGATTTCGAATTTAAATTTAAAAATAGTGTGGCAAGATCGGAAATAATCTGCAATGATTTTCAGTAAATAATTAAATGATCATTGTGCATGCTTATTTCAACAGACATATATGCATTAGAAGTATTTTTATTACATCGATAATTACATAATTCATATTTCAATGAACTCTGCTATCAATAATTGAATTAATTATTTTGTATACACTCTACGTTTATACATGTATACAAATATTGAAATATATTATAATAATAGAACTAAAACAATATGTAATTAATTACTAAATTAAATGTACAAATCTAAATTTCACAACTAAATTATATTTGATTGAATCATAATTTAAATTGACTGCTATACATAATATGGTTCTTTTATTACAAATATTTTTTTTAATACATGAGTGTTTTTTTATTTTATTTATAGTGCGTGAAACCAGATATCGATATCACATTATGCAAATCCACAAAACTTAACGATAACGTAACCAATATTCTAAAAAGTTGCACCCAACTTAAATTTGGTACTATTTTCACTGACCACATGCTAAAAATACACTATGATAAGCATGCAGGTGGCTGGCAGAAACCATACATCACGCCCATGGAACATCTCAACTTACATCCTGCAGCCAAAGTTCTTCATTATGCCACTGAGGTAAAATATATATTTAAATGTAAATATTTAATCTAAACTTCTATATATTTATGATCATCCAAACAAACACATTACCTACTTGTTTAATAAGGTTTATAGGAATCTGTTATATTAAAGGTCAAAAAAGTAATCTGCATGCTAATCAATTTGCTATAATTAGTTCTCACTGTCTACCAGTAACAAAATGGTGGAATAGTGTTGTACCTACTTGTTTTATATAAGTTGTTATTTAAATTTTTAATTACTAAAATTAAAATAAAGGGTATTGTGTAAATTAAATTACCTACCTAATTACTTTCATCATAGCCAGTAATTGCGTACCTACTTGTCATAGCATAATATTATGGTTATTTGGGGTATGCATCCCTGCATGCGTGCGATCTCGCAGGCACCCTCACTAGTGATTGACCATTGTCTTTCACCATTTTTTTTATTATTATGATCATATTTCAACAATGGATATTTTGGTAAATCAAAGAATTGTTTTATAGAAGTTCTATCGACAAATTAATTTTAATAACCAAACGTATAGTTTAACTAATTTCTATTTTCAGCTGTAATTTATAACGTGATATAGGTATTCCCAAAGGGCAAAGAGGATACCGACAAGACGTCATATTAAAGCCTAATAATATTATGCGTGTATAGAATTACATTAGGTGCCTACATTATTATTTACTATAATATTGAAATTCATAAAAATTGGCTGAGTTTTTATGTAAAAATTGTATAGTTATAATACACTGATATTACATATAAATAGATTCAAAATGATTACAAAAACGGTCATACAAGAGAAACTGTACCTAACATTTAGCTCCGGAAGTTGATGTGCCGCTGGTCCCTAAATTAGACATAACTATGAAAAAAATAGATAAATAATAGATGACATACCTTCGCAGATATTATTCTTGGGAGTAAAAATGTTAAATAAAAGCAGACATATCAATAGGTATGTAACCTACACGGGGCTACAGGGCTACATATAATAAATAAAATATAATAATCCACCTTTATAATAAAAAATAATATGTATTGTAAATACTGATAACGTAGCGTTATAGCGTTTACATCTAATTTCAAAGAATTTTCATTTTTTTTTAACAATAATAGAACAACATTTTTCTTTTCTCTACTTGTAAAATTAGTTTAAATTCATTTACCATCATATTATACATATACCTATGATACATTTCTATTGTGTATGTTTTTAATCTACTTAGATTGTTCAATAATTCTGCACAATCTCCAAGTAAAGTATATGATAGATTACAATGAATATATTTATTTAAATGTATGACTTTTTCGGTGTTAAGATACTTGTTAAGGAGTAAAATAAATAATGTTACTTAGGTATAAGAAACGTGCGATATTGCTTATCAATGACTAGTGCATCATCGCCAGACTAATAAACATTATATTATATATTATTTTCTTTTTCTGCAAATATCATTTTAATCATGGATGAAGTATAGGTATAAGGTTATTGCATATTATATTCCTCTTCTCAATCAAATTTTCTATGATAAAAACAAAAAAGGCAGCTTAAAGGGAGTACATGTTTCTATACTACATTAGATAAGGAACTCCGAACTCCTATATAATTACATCGTTATAAAGTAAGCTCAATTGTAGACGGCCGCCATTTTGTCGGTTGGCAAAACATTTCATTCATCATACAAAATGTATAAGGAATAACATTGTTTTTAATAGTAAAATAAAATAGTAAATATAAAATATATATTTTTTTTTTTTTTAAACAATAAGTTTAGAAATATTAAAATACAATACAAGATAAATCAAAATTAATCTTATTTACTTCATGAAATACCATATATTATGTGCTAAATAACCTTGAAGCTTCAATTCATGACGAGAGTTTGCTATCTAGTACCTATAATATAGAAATCTATGAAAGGGAGCCTTATTTTTCATGATAAGAACAATTTATATTTGTGATATCCCTTTACGTAGCCATTTTTTATCTTATGATAACAATTCTAATCTATATACAATAACCTGTATACTTCAACCATGATTTTAATGCCAAATACTAAGTACAACAGTAGTACAATAGTACAATACTCTATTAATAATATTTATATAACATGATTGAAAACACACGAACTATTAGCTACAAAAGCAATTCCTAGAGTTAATTTTATAATAACTAATAAATTATTATATTATTCGTATTTTAAATTAGTTTTAGTACCTAGCTAATGATACAGTAATTATTTAGTACATCCTGGTGTTACAAGCCAATAGCAGGAAATTATTTTAGAACTTAACGATAACATAGTATATTATACCTACCACGAATAATTTTAATGATAATTGGATACATTTATACAATTGTTTAGGTAGTATAAAAATGTATCAGTAGATAACAATCATTAGAATTGAACGCTAAAAATATAGCACACACGATGAGCATGCGTGCTCACTGATCACATTATAAGTAACTACGTCATGTAATTTACACAATCAGACGATAACAATAATGGATGAACAGACACAAAGGGTGTACCTAATGGCAAGACAAGATACCTGTGTAAAATGTATACACAATTGTATATTCGGCTTTCGAATTAAAATATTCTAAAATTTCTAATGCCATATATAGGTACATAATATATTGTATAAGTACGAAAATAATAGAAACTAGACTTATTTTACTTACTTTTAATACTAAAAATAATTATAAATAGAATCCAGATAAAAATTAAATCATATATATTTTCTGCGTAGCCCATGACGTTAATGTATAAGACATTTTTGCAAACTAATGGTTACAAAAGAAATTAATTTTTAAAAAAAACATTGAATTAATTTATCTATTTTATTGAGTATTTTGAAAAAGTTCTAAAATGTTGAGAGCTATCCCTTCGATTATGCTTTTTTTGGTTACCTGCATTACTACAATACCGAAATCCTAACAATTAGTTCAACATCACTGAGTAAAGTTCAATGCAAGTGTGCAACTGCACCGCTTTTTAAACCCTATTTATTTATAATATAAAATCGTATGTCCATGGCCAGTGGTCACTGCATTATGCATTTATGCAAATATTAAAAAGACTATAACCAACGTTATATTATAACTTATAGGATATCGTATTAATAACGTAGGTATATGCAAATTGCATGCACCATATTATATAAAAAAATATGAAATGGAACTTTAAACTTAAATATTACAGGTACTATGAGACATGAGTAATCACGTTGAAATAAATGCCGTACACTTTTAGTCTACAAATTATATTATCAAATAAAACAATCAATTACCACATCACCTCGACACCCTTAAAACATTTAAAATTAAAATATCCCGATAAATAGTTAACGCCCGACAAAAGAATTTTCACATTCTATTAATAAAATCATATGTTTTGTTTCGTTCCTTAGGTATTTGAAGGAATGAAGGCATATAAATCAGAACACGGACACATGAATCTATTCAGACCGGAACTGAACTTGCAAAGGTTAAACACGTCGGCCGAACGAGTAGGCTTACCAGCGATAGACTCTAGTGTATTACTCAAAGGTATTGAACGCTTGGTGTCTATCGACAACGAGTGGTTACCTGTGTCTACGCCGCTCAGTTTATACATTAGACCTAACCTCATAGGCACAGAAGTGAGTATACCGTGCGATTATTAGGAAAATTACATCTTTCCCGGCGAGAGCCAATCAAGTGTATTTGTATATAATTTCACGAATATACCTACCTAAATGGCAATTATTTATTGCTCTTCGCGTTGTACGTACTTGAACGGCGTAATTGACTCGTAGTTTGCACCTACTTCTTTCCGTTGATTTTTAGAAACCGGTGTTTCAGATACGAACAATTGAATACGTTCATTTGTATAAAACAGTTTTATTTCTAAATAAAAATAAAAATTTTACTTAAAACAGTTATTATAGGTAATTTATTATAGTTTCTTATAAAATATCGGAATCGAATAAAATATTTCTTCTGCATCATTGAAAGGGGTTGTGTCAGTTGTCGCCATTCGCCACAAGAAAAGATTATTTTAATTGAAATTTTAAACCATACTTGAATAATTGATTATTTTTATATCTATGATGATGGTTTGGTTAACTCATTAGAATTAGTTGGTGAAGTACATTTTTAAATTACGGCAATATCAAATGTCGATGAATTATCCTTCCAAAGTATTTGATAGCTATAAAACCTATTTTATACATCAGATGTTATGCATTTTTAGGGCACACTT
The DNA here is from genome assembly GCA_027563435.1 of Nasonovia ribisnigri. Taxonomy (NCBI): domain Eukaryota; kingdom Metazoa; phylum Arthropoda; class Insecta; order Hemiptera; family Aphididae; genus Nasonovia; species Nasonovia ribisnigri. Next base: position 93,986 of record JANEHU010000014.1, on the reverse strand, counting down.
GGCGTAGCACCAACAAATACAGCCCTACTCTATGTAATAATGTGCCCAGTGGGATCATATTTCTCTGATAAATTCAAGTCTGTCCGACTGATGGCCAACCCGAAATTCACCAGAGCTTGGCCAGGTGGCTGTGGTGACTTTAAAATAGGCGCAAACTACGCCACCACATTATACCCTCAGGTAAGTGCATGCTGACATATTATTACTCTTTAATTTCTTAATAATGTACAGTGCAAAGTAATACGTTTTGTATAAGACATCTAGTACATAATTTTACAAAATATTATTGATTCTTACACTACAAAATAAACTGAAAATAATTTATAAATATATGTTTATATTCGTATTAAATGTTTAATTTCATTTTAAAAAACTATTCAATGTTACTTTTATTTATTATTACTTAGTGTACAAGAATAATCAATTTACTTATATTCCAGTCTGACTAGTTTTTCTATAAAAAAAAGTAAATGGTATTTTTGTTAGATATTTTGTGTTTGAACTCTTGTCACTAAATAAAAATACTTACAGTAGTATAAAATAAATTTAATAAAACAAACTGTTAAAATAAAAATGTGAGTCTTCAGTGTTCATTTCAAATGTTCTAATTAGTTTCAAACCCGTGTTATTATATTTATTCTAAGAAATTATTTGTCAGTTTTTCTAACTTACTTTATAAAATGCTACTTTCTAAAATTTAAAAGGTTATTTTATTTTATGAAGTATGATGTAGGTATATCTTGTATACTCTGCGGAATTTATTGGTATTCAAAATTAATATTTTAAATAAGGTAGGTAGGTGCCTATACAATACATTTATACATTATATAAACTAATAATTGTATTATGCTTCATAAATATAAACACAACGATAAACTATACACTATTTCACAATTATAATAAAATGTAATAATTTTGAATATAATAATGATTGAACGTTTAAGAACTTATCACATTTACTGTATACTTGTTTGAATACCTACGATTAAAGCATTAAATAATATTATTTAATTAGCTCACATGATACTGATAAATAAAAAAATACACACTATTTTATCTCGGATGTAGAATATAGTTGATAGCATTTTATATTGACGCACTACCTACCAGACTACCATTAAAAAATTAATTTGCGAGTGATGAAATAATATTTATATAACTATTATCATATTTTTATTAGTTTTAGTAGATAATACCAAACTAACGAGTAGGTATGTAAAAAAATTGTGCTTAAAAATTCCAAATACCATTAATCGTTTAAAACCTGCTACTGTTCTAATGTTTCTTTTATTGAAAAATAATATTTATAACATATGTTATTTAAACCATGTTTGAAATGCTACCAAACATCAAACAATTTAATCTCATAAAAAAAACGCATGTTTCTAATTTTTATAATGTTTAAATTAACATAAATTATTCAAAAAACCCATCAAAAGTAACTAAACACCAGAGGTTATGAAAACACATAAAACTATATTATAATATGTACGTTACTAACTATTTTAGAAACCTATGATATTATATTCTATTTTATTTCATCTATATACCTACATTCGGTTTGGAAAAATAAACATTACAGTGAAGCTAATTGAAATAATTATATGGAATAGTATTTTGTGTAAGTACCTACAAGCTATAGGAGTATAATAATAATTATTATTATCAATTGTTAAATCATCGTCAACATTATATTAATAAATACATGATACATAATAAATTGAAAATAAATGTTCAATTCACAACAAGACAGAATGATGCAGTCCCAAAAGCAAACTTGTAGTAGGTGTAAAGTGAGATTTACGGTTACAATTATGGTTTATAATATTAATAATGGTCGCTTTCAAATTTACATGATGACATGGTCTGTAGCTAATTAGCTTATTACCCTATACGTATGGACCTTAGATGATTGTCGGAATATTGGTACGGTCCATAGAATTTATAACAAAATAATTAAAAGACGCAAAATATTGTTACTCTTTAAAATTTAATTTTCAGAAGTCTTAAAATATTTACAATGTTTATTATATTATAGCTTAAGTAAATCCCCATTCGTAAACTAATTAAATTTAAATAATATGTTTAAAACAAAATAATAATAGTGCCTACCTATCAATTGAAATGAACATAAAATACGAATACATAAAAAGTAGCAGGCTGGTAAAATAAATATAAAATATACAATACAATAAATACATATAATTTATGAACAATAATAATTAATAACTATTTCATAAATTTTGCTATATTGTGCGATTTTTTTACTTATTTAATAAAAACGAGTACACACAAGTAGATACTTCACTTTTATACTATCGACGTATCTCGTTAAGTTGTTGAAAAATATCATTTGAACACTTAAATTATAGTTGAATCTATACTGTATAGGTACCATCCATAATCCAAGATTCAGATTTTGATAGAATACTTAAGGCAAAGTCAGAAGCAAATATTAAAATATCAAAGCTCGCCAAGTAACTCTAGGTTTCCCATCGGTTGTCGGTAAAACAAAATTAAAAATAATCGTTCATATTTTATTCTTTTTATATTCAAGTTTGGGGAACTTAGAATATTGAGGATCATACCATTATTCCGCATTTATAAATACAAGTTTTCCGTATACCATCTTAGATATAAATTATACCTATATTATGATCTTAAGTAAGGATGTCAGTTTTCTTGCTCATAATCATCGATCATGGCATAATATATGCATTTAATAAGAACTTAAGCCTTAGCCTTTTTATATGTCTAACAAAAACCAATATAGGTATAAGCATGTTTTATTTTTTAATCTTTGATTTCAGGAATTAGCTTCAAAGTTAGGTTGTCACCAAATGCTGTGGTTATATGGTGAGGACCGACAAATCACAGAGGTTGGTGCGATGAACGTGTTTATTTTTTACAAAAATCAAAATGGCGGTAAATAAACCAAAAATACATTTTATAATATGAATCCAACCTCATTTCCTATTTCCTGTGTCCATTTATTGGAGATATTATGAAAAGCGTTATTTATTAACAAAAGTATAATATTGTGTTCTTATACGTAACTTTTAGAAAAAGTATTAGCCACTCCAGCATTAAACGGTATGATATTACCAGGCATCACCAGGCGGTCAGTATTGGAGTTGACCAGAGATTGGGACGAATTTCGTGTTGAAGAGAGAATCTTCACAATGGACGAATTAATTGAACTCAATAAGAATAACAAAGTAAACGAATAAATTAACTAACAAATTAGTAGGTACCTAGATCTAAAATTATAATATTTTGCACAAAACGGCTTTTCTATATATTACCGAATTTCTCTCACAAATATTAAATACAATTAGCCAGGTAGGTATTTAAAAAAAAGATAAAATTAAGTTTATACAAATTTTTTTTAAACGATTTTTACGCGGTTGGACAATACAATCATGTGTCATGAATCATGATTAGGACCTACCTTAGATTTTTTTCACCCTCGGCAAATAGAATGTACGTTGACCTTATTCAAAAGTTAATTTTTGAGGAAGAATGGGGTCTTCAAAATTTCCGGCCCCTAAACTGATGTCCTAGGTGGCTGACTACTTATTTATTGCGGTCATAATGTTTACAATATTATGCAAAAGAAAATGTGTCGTAATAAGTGTGCCTATACATAATATACTTAATTCTGTCAACGTCCATTTTTAAATTTATTTTTTAGAATTTTAGGCATATTAGGACATTTTACAGTTTTTGTTTTTAAAATTATTTTAATTTAAAAACTTAACTTTTTAACGTGTTAACAAGGTTTTTAACTAATCCAATATTATCTATTATTTTTCAATCGTAATTTTTCGAATGAATCCTCCTTACGAAACAGAGATTACGAGTGTCGAAGGCAAATCAAATGAGAATAATTATTTTTTCAGAATAAAGGTCCACTTATAAGACTTGAAATTGTACAGTCCTACTAAACTTATTTTTTTAAATTTAATAAACAATATTTTTTGATTAAAAATTAGGTATTATTTAAAATAAAAAAATTAAGACCATTTTATTTAGGTCCATTAGTTTGAACTTTTAGAGCATTTTCTAGGTTTTTTAGGGTATTACATTCCCAGCCTCATATTTATAACGATTGTAAAATTTAAATACTCACTTGACTAAATATTGTCCTTTAATTCAAACCACATAACCACATATGTAGGTACCTACCTATTTAATATAATTTTTATTATAACATAATTATACCAGCTGTGTATTTATGTAACCGAGTAGAGGCATTCTCATATCCACTATAAATGTAAACGAAAGTATACAAGTATTATTATTCCAACTTAAGCTTTTTCGAATATTTCAGATACTCGAGTTTTTTGGAACCGGTACAGCAGCAGTCATTAGCCCGGTATCGTCCATATTATACGAAGACGCAAACATAGAGCTACCAACGATGGAACAATCAAACCCGTTGTACACAAGGCTCTTTAAAACGATTACTGACATACAGTACGGCCGGGTAGCGCATCCGTGGACCAGAGTAGTGGACGAAAGACCACATTTGTACGAATCTCAGAACTATAAATATGCCAACTAGGAATTAGGATCAATAATATCAATACCTAGATCGCACGAAACGTCTTGATAGCGGTCAATATAGGTAGTAGGTACAACAAATGACAATAATTAGTAAAGCGTTAATTTTTATAATGAATGGCTACAACCATTACTATTATATTATAAAATCAATGCTAGGTACAACTAACTGCCAACAATAGTCCGAACGTTTTAAGGAAAAAATAATATTATTAATGAGATAGAGTACATGAATTTACTTCGATACTCGAGCATGCCGAGTAAAAATTAGCAGAGCACCAAAATTGCATTCATTTTAATATAGTAAAGTAATTTCATTCTTGATGAACATAATATTTTGTCAGCCAGTCTACATAATCTAAACTTTAAAATAATAATAGAATACTTAATTTTTTTGTGATGATCAATTATTTCTATTAATTTTAAAACCTTCCTGATAATAAAATGTTTATATAATTGGAGGAAATGGAAAAAGCTTAGGAAATAAAAAATCTTTCAAAAAAAAATTATTCCGCATTACACAAATAGTCATAGATACCTACAATATTATAATATATTGACCGCTATCTATTGACGGTATAACTGTTAACTAATGTGAAGTTCATTTATTTTGTTCTTGAAAAATTATATTTTTATATTTTTAATTTAAGTTATTTATCAAGAATAACTAACTATTAAACCATTATAGGTACCTGCAACAATAAACTATTTGTTCTAAGTCACCACGTCATATAAATTTTTATTTCAATAAAAATTATAACTATCACACACATAAATACGTATGTTTTGATTTATTAACATCGGTATACTAACGAACAAAGCTGTTATATAGATAGTTCAAATGAATTGATCAAATGTCTACAAGTAATGTAAGTGTTTCACCCAGTGGAGTAGCTACGAGAGGGTTAGTTGGTTTAAACTACCCACCCAACCAAGAACCAAAAAGAGACTATTAAATATATTATTATTTTATTATTATTATATTATTATTTCAAATATAGGTTGGTAAATATACATTTTCAAATATTTATAAATTACAAATTAAATGTGAATTTAATAACCTCCCAAGAAAAAACCATATCTACTAATATCTAGCTCTAATATCCGTAACTATTTTTTTTTTTAATATAGGTAATATTTATTTTTTTTACATAGGCTGCATCATTACAATTTTTAGTAACATTTTAAAAGACATGAATAAACAGCATTCATAGGTATCTATTGAATGTAGACTATAAGACCGACAAATTGTTATAATTTTCAATTATACATGTATAACTTGTATAAGTAACGAATGCATGGTAAACGTTGTTAGGTTACTTTAATGCAATAAAATATTTGTGTGACATTACACCATTATCAGTTTAGGTATTTTTTTAACTTTTGAAGGTTAAAAGTTTGAAACACTATTTCTGCCCAATAGGTGTGACCAAGGCAGTTGACAATGTATACCACCTATCAAATACTAATACAAAAAAAATTCATTTTTGCTTTAAGAGGGTGTAAGGTGCACTGTTTGTTATCAGTTTGTCTCTCTCTGGCCCACACACAACATGGAAAAGAGTAGGTATTCACGTGAAATAATATTTTATGTTTTTGAGTAGGTACCTAGTACCTACCTATTTTAGAATTGAATCACCCATCACAATAGCAATTATTATTTTTAAGCGTATAACGTACCGGATTGTCTGGATTTGTCAAATATTGTCTTAAAACAATTTAATACTTATAATTTATAAGTTTATAACCATTTGAATTTTCATATTTTTATTTTATTTTTAAAGCCGAATACAAATTAAAATAATAGTTAAAAATAAAAACAAAAAGTCAAACCCTCAAAAATATTATTCTTTATGATATTTGTACCTAATTGATAATTGTACTCAAAAATCAAAATTATACTATTAGGTATTTGTGAATGCATTATCTCTATATTGCGTGCGAGTCTGAGAGAAAAAAATAAATATTGTGCTGACATCCTCATAAAATTTAATTTTATCTATAGGAAGCTTATAAATTTTTATTTTTAAAAACTTGAGAATTATTTATATAATATAAATCCATACCTATCTTTATAATATATACATCGATTGTAAAGTATCCCTTAAAAATTGTAAATGGAGGACGAAGTATTAAAAATATCACCCCATATATTAGTTCCACCTGTATTACCTACTTAACCAAAGTAAATAAAGGTAACCAAGTTCAGTTCATTTAATCGAGCAATTTTTCCAACCAGTATTGATATAATATAAGTTTTTAACGATACGCTTGTGATTTTCTACTTCTCTATTTGCTGCGTACAAATTGAAAAATAAAACGGGAACAAAATTAAGAACTGCAACAAAACTAATATAAATATTAAATAGTTATAATAACACCTAATCTTTATTAATCATACACATTTCAATACAAGTATATCATTGATAACGTTGCTCCAATAAGCAAGGCTGAATATTAGCGAGTTAATTCTTCAAATTTTGATTCGAAACCTATATAATTTGTACCCCAACGGTTTTCAAACTATCGCGCTACATTGATTTTGGGCGAGCCGACAAAACTGGCACGCCCACCGTAGAATTTCTCGTTTAAACCCATACTAATCGTTTGTACCTACCTCAATGGTTTTCAAATTATTCCAAATTATAAATTATTCTAAAACTGTTTGTACATAGTCACATAGTTAGCACACCACCATGATAAAAATTATCCAAGCTAATGTAAATATTTAGAAAATTAATTGCAAATAGAATTTTAGAATTTTCATATCAAAATTGTAATTTTGACAAATTTTGTCAGCCCTTCGACTTCGAATTGACATCCGTGCCAACATCGCCAAAATTAAGCGAATCGATTGCGATAAAAAATATTTCTATTTCTATATTATTAGATTTCTAAAAATAATCATTTAAAATAATGTACCTATATAATATGATATATCATAAGTGAATAAAAATAACATTAAAAAAAAATTCACCAAAATTAGTTTTGATTTGTTTTTGAAATGAAAAATTAAGGAAAAAACGGGAATTTTTACAAAAAAACAAAAGAAAAATTAAGGAAAAACAAACATTTTTACGCCAAATCGGTTTTCAACAAAATCGATTTTGGTTTTTGGTATAACTCTAAAAGAAATGATGGTAGATACATGACATTTCGACTAAATATTTATATAAGCATTTTCTACACACCATAGCATTTTCAAAATATTCTGACTTACTTTGAGCTGTAAACGGACATTTTCAGTTTCCAATTTTTTTAGTTTTTTTTTCTATAAATGTCAATAAAATTTTATTTGTTGGGTAAAAAATCTTAAAAATTTAATAGTAGGCTTCTAATATATTGTTACAATAATACAATATAAAAAATATTAAAAATCCGTAGTCACAAATTTACAACATTTATAATTCAAATTTTGACAAAATACGTAAAAATTACGAAAATTTGCAATTTATTTTGAGTTAGAAATTCATAAAAATTTTTCTTTTTAAATCTAAGGTTTGAAATGTAATACAAGATTCCTCATAAGTTTGCCTAATTTTATCAATAAAAAAATGTTTATAAACAAGTCAAAATAAATTTTTATGAGCATTTTAAGTTCAAATTTTTACAAGATTAGATATTCACTCGATTTCTCATGTAGCGATTTTCTTATTTTGTTGCAATTCAAAAACGAATAACTGTAGATGCATGAAAATTTCACTGAATGTTTATATAAGCTATTTCTATACTACATCTAATTTTTAATATATTTTGACTGTTTTTCAGCTTTTTATGGACGATTTCAATTTTCAAATTTTTTAGTTTTTTTTTCTATTAATATCAATAAAATTGTATTTGTTGGGCCAAAAATAATGAAAATTTAATACAAGGCTCCTGATATATTATTACAATAGCAATTGAAAAATATTAAAAATACATAGGCACACATTTTTTTTAAAAATCATTTAAAGTTCGAATTTTAACAAAATTCATCAAAATCTCGAAAATTATCAATCATTGTAACTAAACAATTATAAAATGTCAGTTTTTATAACTAAGGATTGAAAATTTAAAATAAAGATTCTAATAAATAGTACATACTGTAATTCAAAAAATCTAAAAAATATATAAACACAGTTATTTTTTACAGACATTTTAAGTTCAAATTTGGACGAAATTACATATTAAAATCAATTTTAACGAGTAAAAGTATATATTATAATATTTTTCTAGCATCACTGATAATTTTAGGTTGATAATTAAATAATATGAATTATATTAATTCAACTTAACAGCTACCGTATAATAACAATATCAATATAATTTAAAATATCCCAGACTCACATACCGTCTCCGCTCAGAATCGATTTTCGTATACAATGATATATCATTGAATTCAAATTGAATACCATCCATTATACAGTGATCTACTTGTAACCTACTGTACAGCGGAGCGACATCCACTTGACCCTCTTTTTACTATGTATATTTCTGTTTTTGTGTGTATTATATACTTTTATCAAATTTTCGTATTAGACTTTGATGTAAGTAAATTGTGAATATTCAATTTAAAAAAAAAATGTAACTGATTTTTAACAAAGTTAAGCAAACTTTTTTTTATTTAACTTTTTATTTAATAAAGAAAAATAACTTAACTTTAAACTCAAGTTTTATTTTTCCCATCAATAAATTAATTTAATAAGTTCAAAAATTAGTTAACTTGCTGTGCCGATATCGTATATTTGTACCTACAATCAAAGTTCAAACTAGGTAGATAAAGTATAATATTATATAGGTATGCATTAGAAATTAACTCGAATAAATCAATCTCTTCTGGAAAATACAGAAACAGGTAGAATTAATCTTAATTGGACACAACTACTCGAAGACCTTAAAACGTATAAATATTATCCTGGATAAGTAGATACATAATAATCCTTATATATATATTTATTTATATGTTCTATGTTTTATATATTTTTTATGTTCCCATTTTGTGACGACGCTATTTAACTTTTTACTTTTTTTTTATCAGCTATTGATTATAAGATAAATAATAAGTAGAAATTAGTAGGTATTTATTATTTTATTGGTTGCCAAAGGTTAATCGGGTAGATTAGGTACAAGTCTGCATAAAATCGAATTTTACACATATAGCCGCTCGTCAGCGTTTTTCGCGATCCGACGTAGTCGGATTGCCAACCATGGTGGCTGAGTTGCACTTACTGCAACGGAGTAACACACAAAAGGAGTTGAATAATTACAATTATTTTAAGAGTTGTCATATTTTACGGGCAGCGAAGTGCACGGGATCAGCTAGTATATTTTAATATTATGATATAAATTATTCATGCATTGTTAATGGTATCAACAATCAATGATTATATTTATTTTTGTGTCAATTTATATCTGCAATAATTAATAATAGGTACCTATGAATGTCTTTTTTATCATATTTTGTTATTATATAATTTGAAACGTTTTTTTCCGTGCTAAATAAATGAACACGACGAAGTGGGTGCGGAAAAGCAATTTATTTTATACTCTTTATTTTGGATTTAAATAATAAATATTCAATATTTTTGATCATGCCCCAATCTAATATAATTAGGTGGATTAGGCTAATTTTATCCAATGATAATATAAAATAGTTTGTTAAAAAAGGATATGCTGTTTATGTGTAGTCGCAATTATTAAAATAATAAAAACTTAGTGATCTATAAAATATGTATTCCATTGTATATGTATCTCGATAAGAATTACATAAATGTTTAAACTAAATGCACTTTTTCGAGGAATATTTTCTTAACCAAAAATAAGTTATTGTAAAATCAAGAGCTGTCTTGCTTCTTTTATTAAAATATATAAAAACAATTCAATATTGAAAAACTCCTTAATAACTAATTTATAACATTGTTAATGAATAAAAATGTAAAAAATAAAACTTTTCTTTTAGAATAACATAAAAATATGAAAAAAACTATTTAGGTACATAATAAATGTATTTAGTAACATTCTGCTTCAATTTATAGCAGTTTTTGTGTAGCGTAGGGAAACTTGTCATGAGATGAAGTTTGTTGTTCTGTATTTTTATTTTGAGCCTTAAAACATATTTTTAATAAAAAAAATTGATATTAAATGTGCTGAAGCATTTTAATAATTATATTACAATAAAATCAATAGTTACATCATTTTAATCATAATTTTAGTGAAAGATTTAAGATTATAATATATTTATTTAAGAATTTACTCTAAGTGATGGCTTCATAAATAACTGTTAAAAGACTATCAAATAAAATAATTGTATTGCTCAACACAAGTCATAAAATTAAAAATGCCTTGTTAAACCATACTTACATCTAATTTTTACTTGTTATTTTAATATTCAATGGTGGTGCATTTAGTAAGTCATTGATATCCTCAACAATATCTTTTTTATAATACTCTGTTCTCAAAACGACATCATCTAGGCCTTTTGGATTGAACTCATTAAATTCCTACCAAATAAAAATAAATATTAAAACAATTATCAATTGAAACATAGTACAAAGTTTCATACAGCTCATAAATGAATAAAACAACAATTTAAACAATAATACCATAAAACTAAATTTTGTATTTTTAAATTTAATTTTATTATTTTTGTTATAATAAAGATTGGTTATGATGACTAATTTTTACTAGTCCCTTAACCCTTTCACTGCTATGGACACGTAATATATGTGTCCTATCATTTAAAAAAGAAAACAATAAATATTTTGATTAATGTGACAACATGAACATAATATAGTAAATGATAAAAATAATATACTAAAAAATTAGGTAAAAAAAAAAAAATTATAATTATAAATATTTGAACTACAATAAATTTGCAATACAAAATAAAAAAAATATATTGCTGCTTGCTTAGTTTACCAGAAAAAATTATGCAGCAGTGAAAGGGTTAACTGTTACTACAAACTGCTTATACCATAACATTTTTTTGAAACAGACTTTAATATTTTACAAAATTGTTTGTATAATGTAACATTGATCTCATTTATAACTTTTTATTTCTATATTTTTAATTAGAATATACTTACAATAGAAAGTGTTGCATTGGGAGTAATAAAATTTTTTTTGAAATAATTCTTGATAACTTGAATTTCATTTTTTGTATTCAATAGTGGCATGTTTTGTAGTTGAACTTTTATAACAAAATTTGGAAACTAAAAAAATTCCATGCATTTAAAATTAGAATTTTAACACAAATACAATTATATTAGGTTCAGAACAAACCTTTTTACTCTTCTTAATATAATCAATATGATATAGAATTTCAGGTCTTTCCATTCAAAATTTAAAAATCTCATATTAGTGAATGGTTTATAAACCTATTTTGGGACTTATTAAAGTGTAATTTTTAAGGTAGAGCATTCTCATGCTAACTATCTCATTCAATTTTAAACTTACTACAGTATTAAATAAATCTATATTTTGATAGCAATCAATTTTTAAGGATTTCAGTTCATCATGCCCAGCAATTAAAGTAATTAAAAAATAATAAATTCTTAAATTGTTATATTAATCAAAAATAAATTATGTTACAAGATTTTTTGTTCCCTCAATCACAAGATCCAAAGTATTTAAAAATCAAGTAACATATTGATATCAGAACATTTTGAGGATGAAAATACTCATGGCATATTGCAATAGCTTAATAAGTTAAAAATTGAACAAGCACAAACCCTTAAAAATCACATATTTACAAGAAAAAAAATAGGTTTCAACTACAAGAGATATAACTTTTAAACTTTGTTTAGTAAAAAAAAAATTATTTCTTTAGCTACTTAATTATGAATACCTTTTCTAATTCTTTTGGCAAATCCATTATGTCTTCAGCATTTACTATTTCTGTATTCCCATAATCCAGGTAAAAAACATTGTATTCACTATCAATTATGTCAGTAATACAAGCACGAGAATGCATAACCACATTTAATAATGACTTTACACAAACTTTATCACCAATTTTCAACATTTCTTTGGGAATGTTATTATTAGCTGAAAAATTTAAATGTATTCATTAAATATACATACTTATTAAATAAGTTATTTAATGACTATATAAATATACCATTTCTATAATATTTCAACATTTGTTTGTTAAACACATTAAAGTTTTCAATAAATTCATATGATGCATCGCGAATGAAAATTGAATCAAAGTTCTCAAAATTAGTTATGAAAACAGATGAACCACTTTTAATAGGATGAGATGGTTTCTCTGGTGGACTTACTTTTGTCTCAGGCATGACTAATACATAAAATCGAAATTCATGAATAACATGATTTAATTTTAAAAAAATATAATAAATTATTACTAATTTTTCTTTCCAATCTTCGCTGCTGAGATATAATCTCCCTAGGAGTAGATTCATTAGAATATAACTTTTGTATCTCATCATTAAGAGACACACCGCTTTGTAATTCTTTTAAAACGACTTCTTGTTTATGCCATTGTTCAGCTTTTTTATCATATTCCTATGAATACAAAACATAGTTTTTAATTATTAAGGAGATTGGTGGCGCACAGTTTTAAAGTAGTTTAGAATGGGAAGTTTTCAAATTGCATGCATGCAGCAAGCTTAGATAATGTGTGCGTGATAAGTAGGGCTGGGATTTCAATGCACTCTTCATTTTTTTCCAAAGGTTGCTGTACAATGCTCGTTTGGTCACAAATCCGTAACATGTACTTTAGAATGAGAATAAGAAAATTAATTTTGCATTTTTTGACAATTTTTGATTTTAACGTCATTTTATTTTTTTTTAGGACATTATTGGAGTTTTTAAATCCAAAATTCAAGCTTAAAATTTTATTTTAAGATTTTATACACTAACGCCAAGTTTATATAAATTTATATATTATTTTTTTGTATATCAAAGAAAAAGTAGGTACTCGTAACTCGTATTGGACAATACAATTATTGTATTATAAAAACTTAGATAGGTAACGAGTTTGCGATTGGCAAAGAAAATAATTGTTTTTTCAGATTAAAAGAATTCCAAGTTGGAGATATCCTGAAGTTTACCTTAGAAAAAAATGATCTTTATCACTTTTATTTCAATTTAATTAATTCAATCAAATATTATTTAAAATTTATACTAAATTTATTAAAAATAAAAATATTTTAACTGCATTTTTTTAGTGCATTCTTTTGAATTTTAAGGGCATTAAGCATTTTTTAGGGTTTTACAGGGCATTACATTTCCAGCCTTAGTATTGACTATTAATGTGTGACTGTGTGTAAAATGAAGAGTGGAGTGTTCTCGAACGTGCACGTACAAGTCACCGCCGATGTGTTGCACGAGTGAACGTTAAACAAATTATGACCATTTGTATGTACTTTGTTCTATCTTACCGAAATAATGCGATAACTTTTCAGACAACTGATCTGAATTCTTTACAATGTCTTGAGATCAATCAGTCCACATTTTAAGATTTCTGATTTACATTCCAAATAATCAACGGTTGAAAATTCCAACATTTCAATATATTCAAACAAAATTTTTAGTCGTGGGGAGGAGTGAAATTGGGAAAAGTGGACTGATCGATCTCAAGTAGACATAATATCGAATTCAAATCAGTTTTAAAAAGTATCATCACATTACTAGGTCGATGAGTATGATGGAATTCAGATTGGTATGTTTTGGTTCAAATAACTGTCTGCCATCGATCCCCTTAAAAGTATTGAGCTGGTATACTATAAAAATTAACGTACCATGACATATGTTTTTCCTTTCAATGAAGATAGATATGGTACTATCTTAGAATTTAAGATCTTGTTTAAACCGGTAAGAGAAACTCTGCGAACCATTGTTGGTATCTAAAAAAATATCAATGTAATTAGTACAATAAATTATGTTAGGCATTTGAATAGTTAATTGTATTATATTTTCTACTCACTTTATTTAATGAAACATAGTTAGGCATTGAAAATATATTTTTAGATGGAATCATTTCGATTTGACCAATATCAATTAAAGAACATTTAACCATATTTGTACTGTCAAAACCTGGTATATTGACTCTAGCTCTATAAATCCCTCCATTATTCCTTGTAGAGTAAACTGCCACCATATCATTAGACTTTGCAACAATTGGTTTGTAATTTTCACCTATAAAAATAAATGTTAGTAAACACTAAAGACATCAAAACAAGTCAAGTTTAATATTTACAAAGAGTATATATACTAAAGTCACCCAATATTAATAACAGTAATATCTTTATTTTATAATAAAATATCTAAAATATGGTTCATAACCAATCCAAAGTCTAAACCAAATTTAGCCAGCTTAAAAAAATGTTTACGTAAAATATTATACAGATACTTCCTCCAAATATAATCACAAATAAGCAAAATGTTAAGTATTATTTTTAAACTATTAGTTTAAATTTTAATTGTTATAACCCCTGCTATTATGTACAGTAAGCACCCTTTGTCCTGTTGTAGTTTGCTATATTACTTGAAGCACTTGCATCTTTGTTGGAAAATTACTTATCTCAGAAATTTTTTTTAGTTTTAGAAATAATACATTTGACTAAAAATTGAACCTTACTATTTTCTGCTTTTAGTTGGTCTAAAACATTTTTAAATTCTTCATATAATTTTATTTTTCTTACATAAATATTATCAACATTATTTCCAAATAAAAATTCAACATGATCTCCACTTTGCCAATTATTAGTATTTGAACCTGAAAATTTAAATACACATTTTATTATTTTATTTATAATTTTGGATACAATTGAAGGATACACTATGATCAAAAATATATTAAGATACAAAAGTTTATAAAAAAATATAAAATGTCTTTAAAATGACATAACAATTATTTATAAATTTTTAAAGCAAAAAAATAAGGCACAAGTGGAAACCCAACACACATATAATTTAGTTTCATAAATCAAAAGTAATTATTACAAGTATTGTAAAATTAAAGCCTTTAAAAAATATATATAGCTAGTAATAATATTATCTTACCATTGCTTTTTGTTACTTGAGAATTAGACGTAGCCGGTTTAGGTTTATTCGACATGTTGTCAGATGTACTATACATCTTGACTAAATCATCAACAATATCTTGTCCACTACTTTGTTTTATTAAACTTACTTCATTCAAATAATTGAAATTACCCTCATCATACATCTGTTAAAAAAATATAATACATATCGTATTTTCAATTAAATAAATTAGACGCATATTAAGAAGAAGTAACAATTGTTATTTAGAGGGAAGATAAATATGAGTGAATCAATATCCAATAATATAGACTAGTGAAGTAATTTAACAGTTGAAAAGTAAATACAATAATGAAAAATACATTTCTTCACAGCTTAGCTATTAACTATTAAGTATCATATGTTTTAAAAGTTAACTTTATGAAATAACAAAATATAAGGTAATTTTTTAGACGTGGTGCATTGCATTGTGATATTTAACTATGGAATTATGTTTTAAATTAATTCATGATTTATTACTTTTTACTTTTTACAATTGGTACATTATTATTTAAGACTGAATGTCCAATAGAGTAAATTTGTACATTAGTGTCAAAGAACATTACTTTTACAACAAAAAAGGTTATTGTGGGATGATTAATTTATACCCAAAAATCAATAATAATCTGTCTTTGATTATTGTTAAAACAGTAATATCACTAAAATGGTACACATAACCACACATATCAAGAAATACCATGTCAACTAACATTTTAGTAAAATGGTAAAATTTAAAATTAAATTTAAATAATTTGGCTACATGTATTGAAATATAATTTTATCAAGAAAAACCAAAATAACTTACTAAAATTAATGGAACAGGATTATTTTGCCACAAATTATAAAAATAATCTTTAACAGTTGTAGTTATTTTTAAACCTGTTGAACCTTTAAGACCAACCCTTAGAGCTAGACCAGGAATCTATAAATAAATATATTAATGCATAAATGAATACAAAAATAACAAATTATCTCTAAAATGAAAGTTTTACATTTTTTAAATTATTTGGAAGTTCATAGATGTTATAACCAAGCACATCTATACTTTTTCCAATATCTATTAATAATACAGAATACTTCTCCCCACGTTTGTTAAGTACTTTAGCACGGAACATTTTCTCTTCATATTGCACTCTTACTATATCCTTATATTTAGGATTCTTTTTTACAATTATATCTAAAATAAATAAATAATAATTAATGTTGTGTGAAGAATACAATAAGTTGACAATATTATGCAAATTACAACACACTTAATAATCTATATAAATTAAATTAAATAAAAATAAAAATATTAAGATTTATCCCTGTAGTTGTTTTTTAATTTTTACTAATATAATTGAGTGGGTTTAAGTATTTTTACTCAGTGATAAATATTGTCGTATAAAACATACATGATATACTAATTATAAAAAATATACTACTAAAATATTAAGTTTATTTATTTTATTTTAAATATGCTAAATGATTTATGTTTAAAACAATTGAAGGGTTTAACCTAACCTAACCTCCCTTTGGGAAAAACAGTAGCAGTCCATTTCTGTACATTTTTCAGGAGAGCAAAGCCTATCCTATCTAATAATTAAGACGCTTCATGAATTATTATTTAAAAAAAAATGTATTAACTTAGAAAAATAATTGAAATAAATTCAAAAGTGTAATTATTATTATGAATAAAAAAATAATACAACAAAAAGTGTGAACTTGTTTTTTTCAAAAAATAGATGTTTCAGAGTTGGGACTTCAACCTGACACAATTCAAACCCCACAATTGCTAGGACTACAATCTTCCCCAGTACAGATACGTAACTTTTCTATTCAATAATAACGGACTGAAAGTTTTTTTGACTAAATCGATTTCAACACTCAATATTACTTGTAATGTGCTATCAAATCAAATCATAGACTACTACTGTTTTTCCCGCTACCCTTTAATTACATTTCATACAGTGTATTTCTCATAAATAGTTATACATAATATTTCAGCTGAATAACCTTGGATAAAAATGGGAATTTTTAGGGAAGTAGAATATACTAAAACACATATTCTGGGCAAGTTTTCAAAATGATAACTGTATTGGTACACATGCACAATAAAATAAAGTTTTAAATGGCTAAACTTCTTAAATAACACTATTTTTTTCAACCAACTTTGATGCAGGAGTGGTTAATAACTTTTTTAAAGTAAATTTGATCTATTTTATAATTTATTAATTGAAAAAACAAATATAAATAACAGAAGAAACCATCTAATAGATATTCATCTGATAAAATGTTTGCCATTGTGTGATGATTAGCATGATTGTAAAAGTTGAGTTTACAGTCATGAGTGACAAGTCACAAAAATGTGTTGTATCTTAGTTATCAAGTTTGTTATTTTTTGTTTTACATACTGAACACTTATACTGGTGTACTAAGCCCGTAGGTTAGCATAACCAAAAATCTTGGCTCTATTATCTTTAGTTGAAAATTATATTATTAGATTACAGGTATAGGCTTGTGTATATAATTATAATATAAAATAGTTAGTATCTATGACATGTTTATATTACATACTTTAGTTATCTATTATTTTGTTCATATTATGTGGATACTGTACTGCGATAATGTGTCCATGAACGATTGATAACACATTTTAAGTTGAAGCCCCAGATTTTAAAATAGGTAAGAAATCATGATATCAATGGTATTCAATACAGTAATAAAAAAACTAACATTTGTTGACAGTGTAATAATAATAAAAATAACTTAAGTATATTCTGTTCAAAATAAGAAACAGCCGAGGCGGCCAGCTACTGCAGAGGGGTGTGGCAATACTACATGACAGGTGTACAAATAGTTGAAACTTTCGGTTAACAAACAGGTGTTGCCTGACCATCAGCGAACAAAACTGGTCGCCACCACAGGCGTTTCTTATTTTAAAAAGAGTATAGATAATATAAACACTTTAAGGTTAACCACTTTTTAATATAATTATTGCACACATAACTGTATTACATCTGTAATCTCATAACATTTTCAAAAGGTTAAAGAAAATTAATTTGAGATTTGTCTTTTTGTGAAAATGGATTCAGGATTTTGGTTTTTGTCTCAAAACCTTTCAAGAAAATAAAAATTTTGGAAATAGGTCTGCAAATCGTACGTCCACAAAACCAAATCTCATTAAATCTCATGGAACGTGTATTTATAACGTCTATTTGACCTTATCTACAAGAACTCCAAACGTATTTTTAGATTATATCTTACAGAAATATTAATTTTTATAGGACATAATATACTATACTATACTGTACTGTTAAAAAAATATTTTCACACATTTATTTTAATAATTAAGAAAAAACACAAATTTGTTTAACCTTTGAAGTTGCTGTAAATCAGCACATTTTTGGGATAAAAAAAAATTATTCACTAGTTGCTTCATAAAAATAGGGCTATTTGAAATCGATAATGTAGTGCTATTTTTAAAAAATATCTAAGTTTGATTGTGCATGCGTACAACAAAAGGGAAACATTTTAAATATTGGATCATAATGTATATTTTAGTATCCACTACCTTCCTCAAAAATTCCAATCCAAATCTAAGATTATCCAGATGAAACATATGGTGTTTCTAATTACTAAATTAATGAAACACATGCTGTATAAATGTGATTATAATAATTATGAAATACAGCTGAAACAAGTATAAAACTCTATTGATGCAGTAGTTAACTCTTAAAGGGACCAAATATATTAATCGTATCCTATATTCATGCATACATTAATCAGTTAGTCAAAAACCGTGAGTTAATCAATTAAACTGAAATTTCAGAAATAAAGTTGCTGTTATATAATAATTTTGAGGTTTCCACGATATTGAGTAGTAGGTCACTGTAATGGATGTATTGAATTTGAATTCAATGATCAAGCATTGCATACAAAATATGACTCTTAGCAGATATAGGATGTCAGTCTCTATTTCTAAGGATATTTAGTAACATCGGCTCAGAATCTAAAATAGCTTTCTTTGGTTTTAATTTTAATATTATCTATACACATTCAAATTAACACTCTTAAATAAATATAACATTAAATAATTTATAAATATTATAATTACCATTTGTCTTTATAGAATTTATTATTACACTATAATTGTCTGGTATAATATTATTTTTAGAACATTTGCAAAGATATAAGTGGTTAAAATCTTCAAAATGAGTACAAAAAACAGTATCGCCAGTTTTCAATTCAATATTTGATATGATATCTAGTTCAGGAGAGTTTAACACTGTCTCATTTTCATTAATATTTTGTGTTTGTTGAGTAGATTCTTCTACAAATCAAAAAAAAACTTAATATTATATTGCATAACCCTACAAAAATATCTACATAACTAAAATAGTAATTACATAAAGGTATTCTAACTACAGACTATTAAATACAGTTAATTTTTTTTTTTCTTTTTTATTAAGAAACTTGGTGAAAACCATTAGTTTCAACAATTACAATAACATACAAATATATAATATTCTACTAAATTAGAAAAACATTTTTTTATTTTTTTATTTTTTTTAAATTAAATTATGAAACTAGCCTGGTTGAATAAATTAAGTAAGGATAAAATAACGGATTGAGAATTGTAGGAGAGGATAGATTGAGGATTGGCTGGAATGTTTAGAGAATTGATTAGTAAGAAAGCTTTCTCAAGATAGTCGTGGAAGATGTCAGGGTGAAGATTGGCCAAACTTTTGAGCAGGAACTTACCAGCTAGCCATCTACATCTGATAACAGTTAATTTATTTAAAAAATGTTACAGGATTTCATAAGTATCACATTTACACTAAAAAATACTGTTTAAAAGTCATGTGGTAAGTGTAAGACACATTTTATAAAAAGTGAGCATGTGAGTGTTGCTCTACTGTACAGTAGGTTACAAGTGGGTCACTACAATGCATGGTGTTAAATTTAAATTCAATGATATGATATCATTGTATACAAAAAATAATTCTCAGCGAAGACAGCCTATGATATATTATTACAAAATATATTTGATGATATTACTGTGAATAAAATAATGTATTAATCTATTTACATCGAAACTTGTTTTAAATTTTCAATCTTTATCTATAAAAGTTGAACATATTATAAATTTTGAACTACAAAAAGATTTTTAAATTTTAAGTTTGTTAAATTTTGTGCAGATGTATTTTTATTATTTTTCAACTGCTTTCGTAACAATATATCAGGAGTCTTGTCAAGCTTTTTACACAACAAATACAATTTTATTGATATGCATATAAAAAAAGGGGGTCAAGTGGATGTCGCTCCGCTGTACAGTAGGCTACAAGTAGATCACTGTACTATAATGAATGGTATTAAATTTGAATTCAATAATATAATATCATTGTATACGAAAAACGATTCTGAGCGGAGACGGTATGTCAGTCTAGGATATTTTAAATTATATTGATATTGTTATTTTACGGTAGCTGCTAAGTTGAATTAATATTATTCATATTATTTAATTATTAACCTTAAATTATCAGTGATACTAAAAAAATATTATAATATATACTTTTACTCGTTAAAATTGATTTTAATATGTAATTTCGTCCAAATTTGAACTTAAAATGTCTGTAAAAAATAACTGTGTTTATATATTTTTTAGATTTTTTGTTTACAGTATGTACTATTTATTAGAATCTTTATTTTAAATTTTCAATCCTTAGTTATAAAACTGACCATTTTATAATTGTTTAATTACAATGATTGATAATTTTCGAGATTTTGATGAATTTTGTCAAAATTCAAAATTCGAACTTTAAAAGTTTATAAAAAAAAAGTGTGCCTATGTATTTTTAATATTTTTCAACTGCTATTGTAACAATATATCAGGAGCCTTGTATTAAATTTTCATTATTTTTGGCCCAACAAATAAAATTTTATTGATATTAATAGAAAAAAAAACTAAAAAATTTGAAAATTGAAATCGTCCGTAAAATACTGAAAAACAGTCAAAATATATTAAAAATTAGATGGTGTATAGAAATAGCTTATATAAACATTCAGTGAAATTTTCATGCATCTACAGTTATTTGTTTTTGAATTGCAACAAAATAAGAAAATCGCTACATGAGAAATCGAGTGAATATCTAATCTTGTAAAAATTTGAACTTAAAATGCTCATAAAAATTTATTTTGACTTGCTTATAAACATTTTTAAACCTTAGATTTAAAAAGAAAAATTTTTATGAATTTCTAACTCAAAATAAATTGCACATTTTCGTCATTTTTACGTATTTTGTCAAAATTTGAACTTTGATTAATATAAAAAAAAATTGTGACTACAGATTTTTAATATTTTTCATCTGCCTTTGAAACTATATATTAGAAGCCTACTATTAAATTTTCAAGATTTTTTACCCAACAAATAAAATTTTATTGACATTTATAGAAAAAAAAACTAAAAAATTGGAAACTGAAAATGTCCGTTAACAGCTCAATATAAGTCAGAATATTTTGAAAATGCTATGGTGCAGTGTAGAAATAAATGCTTATATAAACATTCGGTCAAAATTTCATGTCTCTACGGTCATTTCTTTTAGAGTTATACCAAAAACCAAAATTGATTTTGTCGAAAATTGGTTTTCCGTAAAAATTCCCGTTTTTCCCATAATTTTTCATTTGTTTTTCCAGGCGCTCATGAAAACTACTGGGAAATTAACTTTTGACCCCCCAAAGTACCAACTAGATTCACTTTCCTATCAGAAAAGGTACTATTGAAGAAAATCGAAGCATTTTTACTGTCCTAAAACGTGATGACAGACACAAAAATTAAAAAAAAATTTAAAAATTTAAAAAAAAACCACACATCATTGTAAAATCAATACATTCATCGCTCCGCTCAGAATCTAAAATGATGAAAATAATAATAATATATTATAATATAATACGAGGTTCGTCCCAAAATTAAGTTCCCATTATTATAGAAATCGAAAGTAGCTTTATTCAAAAAACATATGGAACACAAGGTATTTCCCAACATATCACCGTCCACTCGGATGCACTTTTCAGGCGCTCTGGGAGTTTCTGTAGGCTAACCTTGTTGTGTTCCGATTAAAATATCCTTGTAAATAAAGTGTGAAAAGTAATAGTGAAAAAAGTCAAGCGATTGGTCTCCACGGGTGCAGTGGGCCCGGTACTGTGTACGCCTTGCAATACATTTATAACAACTACATTAACTAGCATGGTATCTTAAAATATTATAATTCATAGCGTACAGCAGTCCTTTCAATAATAACACCAATTTGTGATTTGTCTATAGGTATTGTTGTATGACGAACACAACAAACGATGTACGGTAAACGGTCGGCGCAAGTGACGTAACGAAGTGAAGACGTCCATACCGCTCCAAAAAGCGTGCGGATACTGAGCACCAGTTGTCAGCTGATGAGAGCAGACTTTGGATACCGGAGACACGAACTGAGAGAGCTAGCAGTGAGACGTCCGGGTGATGGTGTATAGTTGTGTCTATATACCCAAGTGCCGATCGTTTACCGCGAACAACCATGGCGACACGGACACTTGACGCCTGATGGGCCATGAGCAGGCGGCAGCGCCCGCCAATTTCATTTCCCGACGAGTCGGCGACGGCGACGGTGGTGGACGGAGCTGCCGCTGTCGTCATAGTCGTTACAATTCACTCGCTCAGCGGGTGGTGGGGTTGAGACGGAACGACGACGACGCGCCGCGCACGCGCACTCACACAAGTCGCACACACACGCGCTCGCCCGATCAGATCAATAATTTCTGCAAACATCCCAGCTGTGGTCCTGCTGGCGGCGCGCCGTGTGTTGCTGCTGTTGGCTCGTCGTCGTCGTCTTCGTAGCCGCGGTCGTCATCGCCGCGTTCCGGGGACGAAAATCGAAAACGACGGGGGAGACGTACTAGCATAAAAATTTATATTCCTTTCCTGCATCATCCTTACCTCAAAACGGATGGAATAGAAACAAAAATAATAACACTATACCATACGATAATATTTCCAAATAACGTCGTCCGGCCGCCGTCAACGCTTTTTTTTAGCGGATCAGAGAAATTTCGTACGATATTTTCTTCGTCGTCGTCGCAGAGTCGAGAGAATTATTATAATATTCCCGAAACCGACCCTCTTCACACCACTACCTGCTTCTGCACCTCCTGACTACTTGTCCACATCGCCATAATCACCGGGAAAAATTATAACAATACGATTAGAGGTACCAACGCTCGACCTCTACTCTGTGCATCGCCGTGTATCATCATCGCACGCTCCCCAACCCCCGCCACAAGGATCCGTACTTGTATCACCCTCCGAGTGTGCGTGTGTCTGTCACATCGCGCGCGCAGAAACCAGAAACTCCGCCGTCGCAGGTACAGAATGTGATATACATTGTAACGCGCCGTAATTTCACAATAGAGACAAGTGGTGTGTGTGCGCCGCCGCCGTTGCCGCCGTCGTCGTCGTCGTCGCCACAGCCGCCGCCGCGTTTTGTCCTTTTATTATAATATATTTTTTCTCTTCTCTTGCGCTATCCGCCTCTGTTTAAATCGTAATCATCGTTGTTACAATATCGTCACCGTTATTATTATTATTATTATTACATTGTTATTTTTTTTTACTATTACTGCTATTACTGTTTGTACCTATTATTTTTAATATTACTATTATTATTATAATTTAAAATTCTCATTTTTACATACCGTAAACCATGATCTCCGTATTATTATTAACGCCCTGTGTTCGCATCGTCCTCACCGTTTTAGCAGTATGCATAAGTATCGCGGTCCAACTGCCTCTGTCGTCTGGTCAGACGCCTTCGGTTTCGTATCACCATGATTCTGGTAAGTTCTCTCTGCTACTTCTTACCTATCTGTATGTAAAATATATTGTAGGTTCCTACTTAGGGTTTATATTTGCCTATTTTCACTTACTCGACCACAGCACAAGAACACTCTTGGGCACACTGTGGTCTGTGTTAGCTATTGTTAACCGTTCAAATTTCAATGGTTATCTATTCAAAACATAGGATTTCATTTCGATTCCATTTTTATGTATTTATCATTTGATTGATAATTTCCTTTAATATAACAGTCAATAGGTACTTTTGATAGGTGAAATTTCAATCCAGTTACCTATCATAATTCAATTTTTCTTTAGTACCTAAGTAGACTAATATTAATTTGATTAATTGGGTAAGTAATATAAACTTATTCTGAGCTAATTGCAATAAAAACAGCTCATATTTATTAAAACAAAAAATATATGTTAGGTATTCTAAAATCCATGTTATATTGATTATGAAAAATAGATTGAAAATTACAGTTAAATATTAACTTAACCAATTACTTTAAATTTATGGAGTATAAGTTGGTATCTACAATGTACAAGACTAAATTTAAAATTTGGTTTTAAATCTTATGTTGGAAGAAATGTAGACTATTAATATAGTATCTACCTAAACCTACTCCATTTTATTTTATTATAGTTTATATTCAACCTCAAAATGCTCCATACGGATCTTATGTCGTTGAAGATATTTCTCAGCATTCAAATAAAGTAAGTCCATTGTACCTACAACCAATTTAAAATAGTAGGTAGTACCTATTTATTAAAACATTTATTAAAATATTTTTAGGAACAAGTATCTCATGATCGATCAAATCCTCCTCAGTAAGTAGATATTTAATGAATTCCTTATTCTTGTTTTAAATTGTTATGTTTTGTATAGAAACAAATGATTGATGCATGTTTTTGTAATGAGTGATGTCAAAGTATTTCATTTTTATTTTTTATTCGGTTAACAGGTTGACCTATATTTTTGGGAAGTTTGTATAGTGTTTGAATGAATGATTAAATGTGATTCAATGAAGAGAGCATAAATATTTGCTTGCGTAATAATGTGTTTATCAATCTGCATAAATCCATAATTTATAAATTAAAAATATTAAATTACACGTTTGTTTTTACCATTAATTTCCAATAACTAAATTGTGGGGATTAAGTATTTAATTTATATATGTTCATAGATTATAAGTAGCAATCAATTACTAGTTATGTATTAATAATTAATATTATAACTAAGTTTAACTAAAATTGCACTTAAATTATAATTGTTATGAAATTAAACCAACAAAAACAGGTGTTTTAATTGAGAACCTAGGTATAAAAGTAAAAAACAAAAATATTTTCATATGAATTATCAAATAGATATTAAAAAATCTCTTTAGGAGTAAACTAATAAATATCTATTCATAATCTGAATATGATTTTTAGTCCAGTTAAGTATACAAATTAATAAGTATCAACAAAAATTATTATTTTATTTTTAGAAATGAGGCTAAAGATCCTGATATGATACTCATAAACATCAATACAGGTCCTCATCCACCTGGACTAGATGAACTTCAACCGGATACAGCTATTGGGTAAATTCTTTTATATTAAGATTAAAGATAAATATAACTTTATAACATAAAACTAAACCAAGTAGAATTGAAGATTTTATTAACCATGGGTTTTTGTTACAATTTAATATTGACTAAGTATTTTTAATTTTTTTTGTGGATTACTGTTGTTATTTTTATTGGTAAACACTAAACAGTTTTAAAGATGTGTTGATTAAGTATTTTTAATTCTAAAAAAACAATTTTATATGATTTCAAATCATAAATCAAAATAAATAATTAAATTATAGTTAAAAAGATAATAATTGAAAAAAGAATTTAGTGATGTCTGTTATATATTTAGTTGAAGATAGTTTGATTTGATTTTGTTATAGCCCAGATGAAATGTATTACTTTGCTCCTAAAAATCCACAGAATAATAAAAGTTCAATTGTGGGTCAGCGCTTAGATGTAACAATTTTTGAAGATTTCCTTAACACTGCACCGGTAAAGAAAAAAGAATTATTAGATCAAGAATGCTTTTAGTTTATAATTTTTACATAGTTTGCTTACTAACTGAATTATTTAATATTTTTAGGAAAAACATAGAAATCGTTTAGACTTTTACAAGGTTCCTTATTTAAATAATCTCGTGTTACCACTGAGAGCAACATATTCAGCAGCGATCTCAATATTTAATCCATACTCTGAAGTTTTACAAGTTTGTCTAACATCTAACAACAAAATAATTAATTTGGTAGCTTAATTGCTCTTTATATTAATGCTAATCATAATTTTAGGTTGTTAAAGTATTTGGTGGCGGACCTGGATTTCACTTAAGTCTACCATCTGGTCAAATGGAAGATCAAAGAAGTGTTTGGGATATTATGCCATACCAAACCAAACCATTAATTAGATTCACATTTTCAGAACGGGCTAAGAAAAATCACTCCACCAAAATTGGGTTTGTACTATATTTTGTTCTAATTGTTAAAAAAAAAATATATATATAACTTAAAGAATGTATTTTTTTTATTGCGAACAGGCTGTTTTTGAGTAATCATGAATACATAAATGTACCTATAAACATTGTGATGGTATCAAAACCAGGTCTTTATAGTTCTGAACACATTATTGATTTTGGTGTTGCCAGTAGAAATGGTTTAGTTACATCAAAAGTACTAAACTTGTGTAACTCAGCAAAGTCTAGTATTATTGTTCAGGTATGTTATAGAAGATAGACAACAGTACAACATATTTTCAAGACATGTACATCAATCATTTCTTTTTTATAATATTTATTTTAAGAATGTAACATCTGATTCTCACTTTGTGACTGTGGATTTTCCTCATGAAGTAGAAGTACCTCCACAGTCATGTACAGCAGGCCAAGTTGCTCATATTAGTTATCACTGTAAGGGCTCTAAATTATGTTTAACACCATTTTTGACTTTTCTTCATAATTTACCAATGTATTAAATGGAACTGTTTTATAATTTTTTTTAGGGGATTATGTTGGTTATTCATATGGTGAAACTCATTATGGACAATTAACAGTAAAGAGTAACAAAGGTAATGAGTTAAATATACCATACCATGGAAGAACACTGGAAGGTGATTTGGTGTATGAAGAACAATCATTGCATTTTGTGATGTCCAAAGCAATTCGTTCAACGAGTATTATCAAAACTTTTTCATTGCTGAATAATTTTTCATCCACTCCAGTTGCTATTTCTCAAATAGGGATTCCAAAAAATGCCACACAGTATTTTAAGGTAAATTTCTAATAATTTCTAATTTTTATTTTCATTTTTATTTCTATTTTTTTTACAAATGTAATACATACCATTATCTCAATAATTGTAATTGCTTCTACGACTATTTATACATTTGATGGTTATTGTTTTGTTTTTAGATAAGAGATTTTAACCCTGTAGTTTTAAAACCTGGTCAAAATAAAACATTATTTCGTGTTGGATATGTAAACCCAAATAATTCTAAAATGGATATTATATCATACTTAGAATTTAAAACCAATGCTTCAGATTTTACAATTCCATTAATGGTGTATGATGGACAACTCTCACAGGTGTGTAAAACGTTGTATACAAACACTATTATATTATTATATAACAAAATGTGTTAGTAAAAATATTCCGGCTTTATAATTTAGGTTTTACCAGCTACCAATATCATCACATTGCCACCAATAAGAATTAGTTCACCCCGTCATACTTACATTGTAGTTGCTAATGAAAATCCTGTTGCTATAATGGTTAAAGATTGGGGTACAACATACACTCCACACGTCTCATTAAACTTGGTAGAGATAGGAAAATTTAACTCTTCAATGCGTCGCAATAGTGCAGACAGTTGGTCTCGGCCAATGATACGTGATGATCAAATACCAGCTGTAAGTATTTCTTTTTTATTTGTTTAACAATGTTTGCAAAGTATTATGTTTAAGTTAGTATTTTTTTATTTTTTTATAGCCTGTGGCTTTACCAGTTAAACACTATGCTATATTCCAATTGTTGGTGTCTACGCCAAATCCTGATCAAAATTTAACTGTTAAAATATGGATTCAAACTCAACATCAGCATTACAGTATACCATTGAAAGTATCTGTGTTTGATAAGAATTTACAAGTAATAGCTGAACCATTAGCATTTGAAAACTGTCATCCAGTAAGTGTGTAGTTATCAAATTATGTAATGTTTTAGTTTGGCAATAATACATTAATACCTATAATATTTATAATTTTTAGGGCGCTGTATGCACTGCTGAAGTGAATGTTATGTCTTGGTTGGACAGAACATTAGCTCTGACATCCGTTACAAGTGAATTTGTTAGTGAAAATGTTCGATTTGTTCCCACAAGACCATCTCTTATTCAACCTCAAATGGTGTCGTTAGTTGGACATATAGAATGGATTCCTGCCCACCATAAAAACTCTTCGGGTTGGATAGGTTTGTTCAGTAAAGCTGGTAAGTGATATATTTTGATTAAAAATAAAATTGTTTAAATACAATAAAATGTATATATCTATTGATGCACATAGAAAGAGCAATGTGGTTGTCAAGCTTTCATTTAACAAATTCTTCGGAGACAAGCTATATGGATTTTTCTTGGTTTTATCGTCGAATGGGGAAATATTATGCCGAGGAAGACAATCGCACTCTAAGACATCAGTTTACATTAGAGACTGGTTTGTATTTTATAGATAAATTATTAATTTTTAAACTTAATAGATGAAGAAAGCTATTTTGCTAAATTTTTTTTGGAACATTTAAGGCTAGTTGGGCTACATTTTAAG
This sequence comes from Nasonovia ribisnigri, assembly GCA_027563435.1. Taxonomy (NCBI): domain Eukaryota; kingdom Metazoa; phylum Arthropoda; class Insecta; order Hemiptera; family Aphididae; genus Nasonovia; species Nasonovia ribisnigri. Next base: position 64,675 of record JANEHU010000014.1, on the reverse strand, counting down.
CTAGTCAGAGAGAATCTAATACAAAAAATATCTTAATTTTTTTTTTAATTATCTTATAATTGAATAAATAATAATAATTTCAATCAGGTGGTGCTGAAACTTGTCAGTTCAGTGTGCATCTTCATTTAAAGTGGCCAAAGTTCATACAAGAACCTGGTGAAAATCGACAGCAAACTACATTCGAATTGCCAACTATGGAGGTGAAAGGAAAACCGTATTATCAAAAAATCTTGGTTAAAAATACATTTCATACACAAAATATAACGTTGCATTTGGCTATGTATCCACATCCATACTGGTGTAATATCACAGAGTTCATAGATCTATTTGAACACGAGTATGAATATGCACACATCAATTAAATTATCAACAATTAAATAATGTTTTTGAATTATATTTAGGGTTAATTCATTGTTAATATCAAGAGATGATTGGGAATTGGTATTGAATAATTCTAGTCCTTATCGAAGGAAAGTGTTAAATGTCAAGAACTCTGTCTATGTTCCACATAAGAAAACCATGATTTTCGTTTTGCCACCTCAAAAGGAACTTGAAGTGTTAGTAAGATTTCAGCCAAAAAAACCTGGTGTCAGTACATCAATACTCTTCATCAGGTAATATTATTCACATAAAAATTAATCTTTTTTTTTGTATTTATGAATATTATTTGAAATTAAATATCTTGTTTTTCAGAAATGATGTATCCATTCTAGAAAGTATATTACTAAAAGGAATGGGAGCCTATCCTGTATTATCATTTGGTTCTAAAAGAAAATTACCTCCATTAATTTTTGATTTGGAATCTAGTCCTATGATCGATCTTATGTGTAGTAAAAGTGAGTGATTTACAACTTTTAATTTCTTTCCACAAGTATCGAATATTTTTTTTCAGATAAAACTTTATTGCCATCGGAGACCAGAATATTTTTAATAAAGAATCCTGGCAAACATACAGTTAGGATAACATCTATGACTATAAACAGCGTACTTTGCAGTGGCTATGGCTTTAGAATTTTAGATTGCAGAAAATTTTCTCTTTTACCTAATCAATCTAGAGAAGTATGTTTGCTTTAATTATATTATTAATGTCTATGCAGAAGTAATAGAACATTTTTTTTTAGGTATCAGTTGAGTTTACTGCTGATTTCACGTTAAGATCTGTTATTCGCCAGTTAGAAATAAATACTGAAGAAACAATTGGATCAGAAACCACCAGTCGTATTTTCATCTATCAGTTGTGGGGTATTGTACCTCCGGAATGGGAATTATGCCAAGAAAAATATACCTGGCAAGAGTTCCGTCGAGGTGATAGTTGGATTCGGCCAGAGTGGGAGTCTTCAATTGGTCAAATTATGCTCTTGGCTGCCGGAATACTCATGGTAGTTGCTTGGATTGTATCAATTGCTGCTGTACATACGATTGACAAGGATTTTTTATCAAAAAACCTTGGTCCTCCATGTGTTGGAGCTCATGGAAAACGATCGTTTCAGTCTGTTCTAGCACAATCAGGGAATACCAAGAAAAGCGAATTCAAGTATGTGATACGAAATACTTCATTTTTATTATAGGTGGCATCACTGGTAGTAATATTTCATTAACAAATCAACAGGAATTCTAAGCACAAAGAAGGCAATGAAGAGAAGCGTAATGAGGTAATACCCGATCCAACATCTTTGGGTATATCACAGAGTGAAAACAGTTATGTCAAGCCTTCAGACTCTACACCCATTTGGAGTTTTATGTTGCGCAATACAGACCCAGAACCAGAACAAGTAATTTTTTTCCCCCCTTATTTTGACTCTATTATAGAAATTAAACTTTTTAGAAATTTGAAAAAGATCGTAGTAGATCTCATTTACTTGATAATCATCCTAAAGAAAAAACCAAGAGACGTTATTTAAGCCAAACAGTGATATCAGAAACTGATTCTAGTCAAAAGTACAATGTGTCTTCATGGCAAATTGCAAGAAATAGGTATGGGTTTTATGTAATTCTGTTTTTATTTTTGTAGAAAAATCATTCATATTTATTATTTTTACACATCAATCTGAGATTTCATTTTATCAAACTTATACATTACATTGAAATTATAAACTCAAAATATTATGTAAAACTAAAACTCTTTATTTCATTATAAAACTAGATATCTAATAAAAAATGTTCACTTTTCCTTTTGAGAGATTGATATAACAAATTCAACTAATTTAAAAATACAATTTTGTAACTGTTAATAATAGTATGATAAAATCATATCATTTCCTCAAATTTATTTTATTTTTAGTTTTTACAATAAAAAAATCACAACCGATCAATATTAGAAAAATTAAAATACATTTGTTTAATGATATACCAATTTAAAATCATTCCATAATGCTTACTTTTTATTGATTTTATAATAGATCTCCTGGGCTTGTAATAGATTCTCAATTGAACAAGAATTCTAAAGCTGAAGAGGGAAAGTTTGAAATGGAAAATCGCAGACGTGCTGAAAAGTTATTAAAAAAACAGTATGGATTAAAACCGGTTGACAGTTGGAGAAAGCACAAGAAAGCACTTAACGCAGCTAAATATTATGAGGAACTTCCAGTGACAGACAAAATTAGTCCAAGCCCAGAACCAAAAGTCCCAGTAGAAACCAAACCAGATCTTAAAATCGTAAAAAGTGTGAAAAGCAATAAAAAAGCTTCTACTATAAGTCTTCCAGTAATAAAGCAGATTAATAGCCCAGAATCTCCAATAGCAGTGTTGAATTCCCCATCACTTGAAGTCGTTAAGAAGCCTATTGCTTCTGTTGCTCCATACCAAATTGTTCTTCCTAAACAGCCTACTGTGACAATTGTACAGCCAGAACGTATAATGGAAAAGTTTAATGTTTCAAAATCAAAACCAATTCAAGCTGCACAGAGTAAAATTGAAAAAGAACCAGCAACATTGCGGTTAGCAATATCAAAGAAATCAATTATTGATGATGACGGTCTATTGGCAGAATATAAGTGTATGAAGAAGAAAAATAAGATGGAGAGAAAGGCTTCATTACCTCCTCCTACAACACCAGTAGCATCACCGGTTTCATCATTGATAGCACCACCTGTAGTTGTTAAACTAAAGATTCAAAGTGCAGAAAGATTAAATATGCCAGATATGGCAAAACCAAAAGTTCAAACGGTGGAAAGATTTATTTCATCAGAAGTTACAAAACCAAAAGTTCAAAGCGTAGAAAGATTTAATGGTACAGAAGTAGTAAAACCAAATATTCAAACTATGGAAAGATTCAATTTGTCAGAAGTTATGAAACCAAAGATACAATCCACGGAAAAGTTCAGTTCGCCTGAAGTAATAAAACCAAAAGTTCAAACTGTAGAAACTTGTAATTCATTAGAAGTAATCAAATCAAAGGGTCAAAGTGTTGAAAACTTTAATACATCAGAAGTGATAAAACCAAAAATTCAATCTGGGGACAGGTGCACTTCGCCAGAAGCCACAAAAATAAAGATACAAACTGTAGAAAGGTTCAATTCACCAGAAACAATAAAACCAAAAGTTCAGACCATAGAAAAATTCGCATCTTCAGAATTTATAAAACCAAAGGTTCAAACATTGGAAAGATGTAATTCACTGGAAGTGATGAAACATAATGCTAATAACGACGATGTTGTTCCTGTCATCACAGAAAAAGAAAAAAAAGAATTTGTACCACTTTATAATAAACTCCAGACAGATCAACAGCTAGACGTCAAGAAGAAAATAACTGTATTGAAAAGAGGCTCCGATGAAAAACCTGTTGATTTCTCACCAACAATAACTAATAAGCATGGTAATATTTTATTTGATAATTTCATATTTTAGTTAAATATTATAGAATTTTTCAAAATGATTTAATTGGTATTCACTATTTATTTGGATAATAGAGGTAATAATAAACAACGACAACCTAAAACACGATTAAAATTAATCGTTTTTTAAAAATAATTGATATTATTGGTTTTTTCCTATAACAATTTTTGTTAAAATACTAAAATAAATTTTTTTAAATGAAATTAGGTATAATAATTTGAGATTAAACAAATATATTTTTGGTAGTTTTTGGTTATCATACTCCGGCAGCCAATGTCAGTTTCGACGTATACCAGTCAATGACAAGTATAATTTTATAGATCCAATTAGTGGAGCACTCACTCAAAATATTGAATGCTTATGAGGATTGACTAAAAGAGCGGGATAGAGTATACTCGAGAACTCATCAGTCTATACATTCATAGTTGAATTTCCATGTTGTAAAAAAACAAAAGTATTAACCTGTGTTTTTACTCAAATAATAAATTATACCCTTAAATTAATGTCTATTTAATAAATAAGTTTATATCCAGGATGTGCATATGGTACGTCCGTACCGGGTTGAAATTTTAAGTGAATTTAAACTAGGGGCCTCATTTTGATCATAGTAAATATTGTAATGTTGCACCTAAAGCTGACCCTGTTTGTACCTACCTATAATTTTTTATATTTATTTATAATTTAAAAAAAAAGTTGTTTATTTATTGTGTATTATAATTAACAAGTAACATCTATCCGTCGTAAGTAATAACAAATATAAACTTTATGAAAATACTAAATAGTTCTTTGTATAAAAATGGAAGCAAAACCTTCTGTGGGTCAAGCTAATTGGCTCAGAGTACGATAACCAAGAAGTACATAATTGTATAAATATTATATTTATTTGGGATTTTAAGAAACTTTAATTCTTACATATAGATGCAATGATTGATACATATCATTTAAAATTTATATCTGGAAGTATACAAATGAAATTGTTTTTAGTTTTCTTTTTGAATGAAATTAATTTTTATGGTATTATTAGTTTTTATTTTAGGACCCGTTGGTTCAGGAAGAGATCGAAAAAATGAAGAAAAAGTAACAAAGTCTGATTCAGATTTAGTTTTACTTGAAACTCTAAAAAAAGAGTCAGGTTTGTTTTTTAAATTATTTAAAAGCATTCAATGACATTGAATAGTATATAATATTAATGTTAATTTTTTTAGAATCAAATCTTGCTATAATTGATACTATGGCGGCTACGAGTACATCAAACTATGAAAGTCCTACTGACATCATACCTTTTTCAAGCAATGACCCTGGATACAATTTATGGACATCGTATATATGGGGGCCGGTTTATGGGCAATCCACAAATAATTCTAGTCTACAGAAATAAACTCGTGAGTGCTAAATAATATTATTATTAACTTTTGTGACTATAGTGTAATATAAGTGAAATGTTGTCTTAAATTAATACTTATTTTTGTTTTAGATACATATACTGAAGGCCACTGCCCGTGTAGTTATGCAAGTCCTTTTTGAGAAGCCCTTATAATGTAGACTTTCTTTTGGACAATTGTAAGTTTGTTTTGTTTATAGGCAATAATGGACTTGTTTTTGATAGACATATTATGTTTTTTGTGGACATTTTTGATCTTTTGAGTCTAACTAATGAGCACGATTTTTTAGATATCTCGATGTTTTGTTTCTACTTTGTGGTTGATTTCCCCCTTCTTTTAATATCTGTCTTAATTCAGTAAAATAAAGACACGAGACATTTTGAAAATACAAAATATGTTTATTTTTTTTTGTCATTATTTAATACACAGAAATCCATAAATCTATTTGGGCAGTAAAAAAATATAATTATAATCAACAAAAAAAGACATGAGCTAATATGATACTTAGTTCTAATATTACACAAGTAAAAATAAAATAAGTTTTAATTTCTTATAAAGTCAGTATTAATTTGACACATTTTTCTAACAAACCAAAATATAACATTATTTACAACTTAATAAAATAAAATATGTATCAAGTGTAAGTTACCATGCTGATTCTGCTTTTGAATTTATTTAATTCAAGTTAAAAATTATGGCTCAATCAGAATTTTATACAAGAATCTGTATCTAACATATTTAACCTTATAATCTTTCATGTAAACAAACGGAAAACATAAATTGTGTTATAATTTAATAGCCCTTTAGGAGAAACCTCAGAGGTGACCATTTTTGGTCAGACAGCTATCTGTATGCTGGCTGTGTATTAAAGTCATACACCTGCATAAGTCTGCTGTCGATTTACCTTTTAAGCGTGAATGAAATATAGATAAATAAAAAATTTAAATAGTCATATTTTATAAAGTCTTCTTAAGTCTTTTTAATAACTATTTCAAATAAGTTTGGAAAAAATCATGACCAAAACATGTTGCGGTTATCGCATGTGTATAGTCACATTGGTTGCTGTCGGTGCGCTGACAACTATTGGTCAATCACAGCGGTCCTATCATTCCCAGGCTTTTCCAAGGTTATTTGGAATAGAGTATAATTGCTACACTTAGTCAGTTGGTTAATTAAATTAAAATGTTGGGGTTAACCGGTTTGAATCCATGGTTACTTGCTTCTAACAGAGTAATTTTATTTACCAGCAATCCATCTGGATATAAAACCTTTTTAACACCATCAATAAACCATACTAATTGTGTAAGAGTAAGTACTACTAAAACTCACCACTATTTACGATAACAAATAATCAAAATTCATAATTATAATAATAAAAACCCTAGGTGAGTGCTGAACTACACTTCTGATAAAAGAAATAGTACATTTTATATAATTACAATTTTTAAAATTAAAACTAATCTTTTTCCACATATTCTTCTTTCATGTCCCTTCCTTTAGTTTCTATTGGCAATAATGAACTCGCTATAGCGGCCAGTAGAGCTGCTGTAATGTAAATGATTATTGAAATATTAAATGATGACTTGAGCAATACCTAAAATATAAAAAAAAATTCATTATTTTTTATTTGATGGTGTACTTGAACATTTGAGTAAATGAATTGTATTCTGGCTGTCAGAAGTACCTGTGCAACGTATGGCGTAACCATAGCACCTAGGCGGGCCATAGCACTGCAAGTTCCGACTCCTATGGATCTCAATGGTGTTGGATAAACCTATAACAACAATTATGTAAAAAAAAACCTAATACATCATAATTTATGAAAATCACCTCTGGAGTATAAACATATACTGCCTGGAACACTCCTGCAATAATACCCCTCGCCAAAAACAATGTGATTGTTAACAACACACGGCTAAAAACAAATCCGAATTGATGTTAACAAATAACTGTTTTATAAATAAAATTTCAAATGAAGTCCTTACTTTTTAGCATACTGAAATAGTAAAAATAAAGTAATAGCAAATAATGTAAATTGAAAAACCAATGTAATCTTTCGACCAAATCTATCAATCACAAAAATGGTGGCAAATATCCCTGTCAAAAATAAGTATATTTTATGGTAAATGAACGTCTCTACAAACTCTTAAGATTACTGTTATTACCAGGAAATTCTGCAAGTGTTGTCCACAGAAGATCGATATAGTCCCGAGTTGTCAAATAATGAGACTCCGCAGTACAAGACTGCACAGTCTTAAAAATTCTGCTGTCCAAATTTGATGAACATGTCCTATTATTGTTACTGCTCTGAAACAGGCCGGTAGACATCAACACAATTCCATAGTAGCAAAATGCACACACCAGCCTATAGTTAATATATATATATATATGTATTAAAATAACATGAGTAAATTTGTGTGCGGTTTGAATGAATCACCAAATAAACCAGAGTAATATTGATGAGACTCTGAGTTGTGGCAGCAGAAGATCAGTAAAACGACCACGTTTTTCTTCTAGAACTACATCGTCAACGACCAATCTACCTAAGAGCATTGGTTTTCCATTATCATGTGCAACTTTTTTTAAAGTATCAATCGCCTTATCCGTTTGACCATTGGTCACTAAATACTTGGCTGATTCAGGTAACCACTGAAAATTGTAATAACAATTATGTGTTTGATAATTATTGATTATTGCAGTTATAGCTTTATACATAAAATATAATATGTTATAAGTTCTAACCTAGATAAAGCAATGTGGAATATCTGTCATTGCAACTAAGTGGTTTCAACTTGGCTAATACAAATAATACAAATTACCATCAATAAAATATGGTATTTTGTTTTATTACACTGTAGTTAAAATATTTTATTTGAATGGTGTCTTTGTTTTGTTTGTGCGCAGTTTAACACACGTGCAATAATATTATAAAAAATCTAAAATTATTAAACTATTTAAAAATGATATTGTGGTATATTATGTAGAAATAAAATAGCCAAATATTTAATATTGTATTGGTTATTCATATTTCTTAAACTTAAATTTGAATCAATTGAATTGTCTGCCTCACAAAGATCCAACCATTTTATATTGTATGTTAGACCTTTGTGATGCAATCTGTAATAAAGAACATGCAATAAGCGTTTATGAGGTGTTTCATTACCGGACACACACATGCGAAACCAAGCAATGGTGCTGTGGACAGTACTAAAAGCCATTTCCAGCCTAACGTGGGCATCACTATTAGGGCTAAAAGAACTTCGAAGCATGCTCCGAGTGCCCAAAAACACTAAATAAAAATTGAAACAAAAATATTAATTAGGTATTTATCATTTTTATGAAGCGATCTGAGAAACATTTATACTAAAGTTATTAGGAATACATAATTTAATTTACATCAATAGCATATTAGCATAAATAATGACTAATGAGTAACAAACGTGAAAAAAAATTGTTCTCATATCGCCTTTGTTTTATTAATATGTAATAATACGTTATGACTACAAACATATCATTATCTATTTCAATATTACTAAGGCCCAAACTTACATCGAGTAACACTACACATTTGGCTCGTTGTTTACAAGGTAAAAATTCTGCATATAACGTAACACTAGTAAATACACAATACATCACAAACAAAATATGTCAAGATAATAACACTAAATGAAACAGTAATTGTTATGGAATATAATTATTTTAACATACGACTGAGGAGAACAACCAATAGCAAATCCAACTAATCCTCGTAAAACCAATAACCACGTATAGTTGGGTGACATTGAGCTAAGAATACCAAAATAGAACAATAACACTGAACAAAGAGTCAAAGCCTGTAAAATATAGAAAATTATTATAAGTTTCATTCAAATTAATATAAAATACATGATAAATGTTGTTTTTTCATTTTAGATTGTAAATCAAAAGGGATTAAGTGACATTTGTAGTATTTTTAATTTAGTGTTAAATTTCAATTTCACTTGTTCAAATTCACTATTTTTTTATCTCATAATTTTATAATAATAATAGTATAAATATAAAACTTGTATGTGGGCACAGGAGAACTTGTGACAAAGTATTAAATAATCATTAACCCTATAAACTTTAAAGAATAGTCATAAATTTATGTTTTTTTCTTATTATTCCCTATAGAGTAAATACGTCAATTGACGTATTTCTGTTGTTTCTGCCTCTAACCAAATGTATGTTGATATTATTGATATGTACGTGGTAATGAAATATGAACTGGTATCTATTGGCTAAAAACCTAGGACGTCAATTGACGCTTTTACTATTTTAGCACAAATATCTAAAACGTCAAATGACGTTTTCATAAAAACAATTCACTCTCTGAGCAATCTATACAAAATAATATTCACTCATTAAAGGGTTAATCATCATTCAATAGATTGAAGTAGAAATGCAGACACGTTTTTAGTGGTACTGGGTACTGGTCTGTTAGGCTATGTTATTATGAACCAAATTGTCATTTAATCCCTCTTTAACTTAGTAGACTAATCAATGAACATACTGTTTTTCGGCCAAACTTATCACTGAATGATCCCCAAAATGGTAAACTCAACATCATGCCCATAAAAACAACCTAAAAACAATTAAAGGGAAACAAATAATTTAAGTATAAAAACAGAATACAAAAGAATGCACATTATAAATAATAATACAGTAGAACCGCAATTAACATCCAGTCTCAGGGGTTAAAGCTTTAGTCAAAAATATGGTTAAGCAAGGAATTGAACATTTTGAACATAATATTATGTTAGGTACACATTGTTAATTATTTTCTTTAAACATTTCCTATCCAGCAGATATTGCCGGGAAGTCCAGGATATACCAGCGTGACAAGTAATCCACATAGTGTGGCTCTTGATGATTAACCAAGAATGATGGTTAATCAAGATTCTACTATATGTAACTATGTACATACAAAAATCAATAACATAAAATATTAATTGAACACTGGGGGTAAACTCACAGTTGTTGCTAGAGCTTGCTGAAAAAGTGTTATCTGCCATTCATATTGCAATGTAGGTGACAAAATGCTCAATATGGTCGTTTCCATGCTATCAGCCATCCAACAAAGCCCAGTGAACAGTGACAACTTCACTTGAAATCTACCGAATCCAAAAGCGTCAACAGCTTGAGCGACTGTATATGTTTCTGCCAGGAGTAGAATATATAATGTAAAAACTAATTGTAGGGCGTGGATTTCACCTAACCGACTTGAATGAGTAACTAAACGGTATTTTGAGTTTTTAGTCGGTAGATGGCCTCACACGAGACGACTGTGAACACTGTACTTACCATCGGGCACGACAGTCACGTTGCTCATTTCAAAGTCTTGTGCTTGTTTTTTAGCAGTGTAGGCATTGCTGATCCTGCGGTCAGATTCGTTTAGGTTTTGGTAACCCGACGAGCAGGACTCCATTGTTTCGTCGAGAATTCAAACCGAAGACTAGAGTTACATCGCGCAGCTACGGAACGTTGACGATTAGTGGGAAATGGGAATCGAAAACTCGGATGAAGACTCAACAATAGGATGTTAAAAATGTGTTATTTAAATAGTTCGAATTCATAATTAATCGTTCGGATTGTTCGCAATATGGGTTATTTTGATGACGGCGTTTTAGCGTCGGTCTAAAATATTATTTATTATCATTCATACCGTGACACCGTGTCCACATTGTTATCGACGCGGCGGATTTATCTTATTCATCAATTCACGCACGACTAAAGATAATAATATACCGAAGGGCTATGATGTCATAACCACAGATATATACTAATACAGTATTAGTATATTATATCTGTGGTCATAACTCAAAAGTCTAAACATGAATTAAGATAGTATTATCACAGAACAATACGTATTATCACAGAATAAAGTATTATCATTGATAAATATACGTTGGCGGGCTGATAAGTAATGCCTCTTGACGCGTAGTTTTAAAAGTATTATAATTTATAGGTACATGGAATAATTAATGAAAAACACACGTATAATGATATTTATTTACATACTATTATTTTTCAACATAACTATACCTTAGGTTATACCTTCTAAGGCGATACATTTTTGCCAACGATTTACTAATTTATAAATGCCGTTCAAATAAAATTCTTCGGGTTGAGCATTGAACCATCGTTTAACTTCAGCTTTAACTTTCTCGTCAGAATTGAATTTTGTACCTTTGAGATGTTCTTTAAGCTTGGGAAACAGAAAAAATCACATGGTGCCCAATCCGGGCTGTAGGGTGGATGTGGAATGACTTGAAATCTCAGTGATTCAATTGCTGTCATTGTGGCACGGCTGCAATGAGCTAGGTCTCGCGTTGTCGTGATGTAGCAAAAGTTGGGTTAAATTTGGTCTGACACGCTTAATCCTTTTTTTCAGCTTTTTTAGTGGCTATGTATCGTATAGAATTTAATGTTGATCCTTTCTCTGAAGGCCGTAACTGGAAATTAATTTCTTTTTTTTTTTTTTGGGGGGGGGGGAGGGGGTTAAGCTAAACAAATGAATTCTAATTTTATTATAATATTTTATATAGGTAATTTAATATAGCATAAAGTTCATAATATTACTAATAATATAAATATAATTTATTTTTAAATAATAATATTAAAATATAAATTAATGAAATTTACATTTAAATATTTTTATTGCTAGATTTTAAAATAATTATTAAACTTAATTCTATACATTTAATTTGGAAAAAATGTATGCAACAAACTCTATATTTCTTTGTTTTTCATTTGAATTTTTTCACGATTAATAACTTCATCTGGATCTACAACAATATTCCTATGTACACTGAGTAATGCTAGGCCACTCAATCGGTCTTCTCCAGTTCCATTTTTTAGGTAATTTTTATTCTTTTCAGTGTCGAAAAGTTCTTTTCTGGTTGCCGTAGACCGTAGTTACTGGTAAAGTTGCTAGAACTTTTAATAAAAATGAAATATTTGGAAAAAAAGTTTGATTACAATTTGATAATGCTTCAATTATTTCAGGAGATCGCTCTACTATTGGTTTATCACACCATTTTCTTTTCCAAAGTTTTAACTCATTTGAAAGTGCATCCAAATCTAAAAACTGAGTACAATTCGAAATCACTTGCTTTTAATTCAGAAAACCTTTTGAATCCCAAAACACAGCCAACATGACTTTCCCAGCTGACGCTTGAACTTTAAACATCTTTGGGGCCGGTGAAGTCTTATGACGAAATTCCATTGACAGTCTTTTATTTTCAGGGTCATAATAATGTACCCATCTCTGGTAATAATAATATTTAAAAAATTAATTTCTTTTAAATTTTCTGCAACGAGAAATTTCATCAATAACAGCACGCTGTTTGAACCGCACATCTGAAGGGACCGTCATTATAGATTCCATAAATAATAAAATATTAACATTACACGTCGTTTATCGCGTCTTCGCACACACTAAACCAACGACATAAACTATTATATTGACAACAAATGACAAATTTATCGTACATCTAAAAATAACTATGAGATGAGAGGCATTACTTATCAGCCCACCCTCGTACTTAAGTATATTTAATCAATGGTATTATCTTCGTGAGTCTAAACATTGATTTTATAATATATACTATATTATAAAATCAATGGTCTAAATAAACGAAATTGCTCGCAAGATCAGCTGCTGCTTAATTGCAAAGCTGGGCATTAACGAGTTAAAAAGTTATAATTAAGTTACTTATAAGTTATAACTAAGTAAGTTAATGAGTTACAATTTTTTTCATGTTATTTATCCGAGTTAATTTATTTTATTGAATTAATTGTATTCTTAAACCACAGAATAAAAATAATTGTAAATATTAATTTTATAAAAAAAAATAATAATCCGAAATCTTTAATATTTTATTAATTAATTTTAGTTAAGTATTATATTGAATATTTACAGAATATATAATATACCTATATTATAAACAGAAATGTTATATGGGGCGTCATTAATAAAAGAAAAATATAACTATTGTCTAGTTACCTTCAGACTTCAGCAATCAGCATCCCATATACGTTGTATACAGTATACTCGTTATAGTCATTACCTAATCATTATGTCATTATTAATATTAATAAATAATATTAATTATTGCTATTGTTTATTTACCATATTTTTATTTATTTATGGAATTACAGCGATAACTTGGTCCGTCGGTGCCATTAATGTAAACCCGTAGACCGTAGTAGCGTGGTCCATCGTATTTAACTATTTAAAATTTAAATAAACGAACAAGCTATATTATAACAACACTGCGGCGAGATGAAGGGTTAATTTTTATTTTTAAATAAACCACCCGATATATACGGCCCGTCCTAAGCCGAAAATGTTTTTTCTAATGCAAATAATGTAGGTATAGGTACAAGTACAACGGTATAGATTTTAACAGTGAACTTAAAGTCATAAGCAAATAGTCCATCGACTGTGTAATGTGTGAACTAAAATTATTTATCACAATCACAACATAATTGTTTTTATATTGCTTTCTGTGGAGCTGTGAGCTGTAACCAATTAATTAAATTCTAATATTGTATTTGATTATTATGATAGTTGTGTGTAGTATAGTTGTGGTCCACAAGTTGTGGACCATTACGTAAACAAATACTGAAATACATAACAATAATTTAATTATTTTGTAGGATTTCATCATTGATTAAAGTATAGAAGTACCTACACTTTATAAAAAAAACTACCTAGGTATAATTATTAATTTTATATGAAAAAAGTAGTCGATTTTTAACTGGGTTAAGTTACTTTTATTTTATAATTAAATGGTAACTCTTACAAGTTATTTTTTTAAATTTTTACCGTATGGCACAATCTGAACTGGCTCAAGAAGTCGTGACGGAGGGCCGTAAAAAACGGGAAATCAGATTTCAGGAGAATTAATATCGGAACGATATTTTTTATGAACTATATTTTTCGTGACGTCTTGAGGACGTGAGCCAACGATATCGATATTTATTCCTCCACGAGTTTGGTGAGTCCGATAATACATGATAATACGGGCGGCCACAGCTGTTTAGAATACTGATTGCTGAGATTTCTTTTCAAAGCCGAAAGATCGACTCCGCGGAGCATTTTCCGACCTCGTTCATACACGAATATACCTACTTACATTTTATATTTTCCTTTTCGGGCAGGAATCAATCGACCTAAGTGAGTATATTTTTGTTAACTGATTTTCCGTTCGACGATACACGTAACTGACGCCTTTCTGCTCTGGAGGGACGTCGTAGCTAAAGGTCAACGTGAGGAACCGTTATCGTTGACGACGGACACTTAATTTTTTACAGGATGTTGTTCGCCGGTATAAGAGAAACGCTCTCCAAGCTCGTGCAGTCTCCTTTTGGTGTGGTCAGAGCTGAAGAAGAAGAACTAGTTGACCCAGCCAAGGTTTTGAGGGTAAGTACGCTGATACCATGCTACAACGACAGTGATGTCAATGTTCTGTTCATTTTTAGGCTAAGTGTGAACAACAAAAAGAAGCGCAAGAACGGTTTGCTAAGCTGCAAGAGTGTAACACTCGGGTAAACTCTAGAAAAGCAACGGCTGAAACCTGTGTTGAAGAATTCTGGGACTTTCTAGAAGTAGTTGATAAATGTGTTGCAAAAGACCTGTTTGATCATCTCAAGTGAATAATGTATAATATATGGTGTTGCAGTTTGACAGCCATTTAGCCTTAGGTATTTTATTTGTGGTTTAATCCATTCTGTAAACAAAGATATGATATTACTATTATTTCTTATTTTTTTCGATTTTCCAATAAAATCTGAGTTGATTTAAAACTAGTTTTACTCTATTGATACACATTGAAAAAATGTGTATTCTAGTGGTACACATTGAAAGAATGTGTACATTGATGACACCATGTCCAAAGTATTAAAATAATTTAGAAGATGTGTAATGGTTAGAAACAGTTTCATTCGTCACTTGTGTTATAAATTTACAAAATATTAAAAACATAATTTTAAGACATTGTACTAATATTATGAATTGTGATCAAACGTGGGTTATACCAGTAGTAATTTAAATAAATAAAAAAATATATTCATTGATTTTGGCATTTATAAAAATTGATTAAACTATTTTATTTTTTAAATTAATTAATTGAAAAAAAAACACTGTTAAAATGACAAAATTGAATTTTGAATTTTGATCGCTCTAAAATGGGTTAAGCTTATAGGTATCATTTAAAAATTGGTACTCTTTTGTTTTCGGGTATGACCTATTAATCTATAAATGGAACTAACTTTAAATTTCATGTTTTATGTCCTTCCTTAATAATATGATTATCCAAACATTTTTCTTGAAAAACTATATTAGCTTATTATCACATCAAATGGGTGGTAATTTTAAGTAATATATTATGTAGCAGGAGTCTCCAACTATTTCCAATAAGTAAGGATACAATAAATATGTTAAGTATCTGGTGATTAACCACTATTTGTTTATTAGTTATACTATTTATATTATAATATGCAGCATAATAAATTGTATAATGATTATTCTTCTTTCATTGTTTCAACATCAGAAAATTGTACGTTTTTCTCCACTTATAAATACTTAACGTTGTATACTAAGCGTAAAGGTGTGTTTAAGTCTTAAACTTTAAGATTACGCACGCGATTAACAGATTGGTATTATTGATTTTTGTTAGATCAACCAATAATATTCCTCTAAATATTGACTCGTTTTTCACCCTTGTTATATAAGATATTAATATATTATAATGGATGAATAACAATTATGTTTTGATCTTTAAAAAATGTTTCATTATTTCTTATTTAAAACTTATATTTTTTCAGGCTTCTATCTTGTAATAATAGACTTTAAATTGAACTTCTTTTTAAAATTTCTGCTCGTTTTTTAAATTAATTTTTTTAGCGATTCCAAAATAAACTTCTAAACCACCAAAATCCTTTCATCTCGTACCTAGAAAGTCTAAACCCTCTCATGTGTACTGGCTACACTACTACATAGTTAAATCAAGTGGAACCAGTAATAAATAGCAATACAGTAATTGTCCTTAATTAGCAATAGAAACATTCAAACGTTACAAATTACTATATATCATTGGCTAACATAAGTCATTACTCATTAGTCTATTGCCCTTATAAATGTTTCCAACCTTTTTATATATTTTATTAACTTATTCTTTATTGTTTCTGTATATATAATTCTATAAATATATATATTTTTACTATGGTTAATGTTAACCTAATATGATCCCAGAGTTTGTCAGTTGAATACAATTCTTTTAATTTGTTGACATTTTTTTTAGTAAAAATCCTTGCTGTGAAGATTATGACAGGTAGGTCATCTACTTTGAAAAATATGTATTCAAATAGTTTATAAGTATATCTGTATTACTTTTAAACAAGTATGTATGATTTGTGAGAAATATTTTTAGACCGGTATTTTAAATTTCAACCATCAATCAACAATATTTATTCAGTTACTTGAATTGAATACATAGTGTTTATTATCTTTAGCTTTTATATAACTGTTATCATTTTCAATTTCTGGAAATAATGAAACAACATTACAACATTATCATTATACATTTTTTTTATGTTTATTAAAATGAAAAAAAGGTGGGTAAGTGGTTGTCGCTTTTGTACAGTAGGTTACAAGTGGGTCATTGTTTATTGGATGGTATTATATTTGAATTCAAATGATGATATAATATAATTGTATATGACAAACGATCCTGAGCTGAGACGGTAAGTTTAATAAATTTATAATATAAAATTACAACAAAATAACTAAAACCATCATTCTTGGTTATTTAATATGTAATCTTGTCTAAATTTGATCATAAAATAACTATAAAAAAAAACTATTTATGTTTTTAAGATTTTTTGGTTACTGAATAACCTTCTTACGTTGAACCTTGTTTTAAATTTTCAATCCTTAGCTATAAAAGTTGAACATTTTATCAGATTTTAACTAGAAAATCATTTTTTAATATTAAATTTGATAAATATCAAAAATCGAACTTTAAATACTTATTACAAAAAACTGTGCCTATGTGTTTTTAATACTGTTCAACTACTAATGAGCATAATATATTAATATGTTATATTATGATATACATTTTAAGTATCTACAATTAAGGTTAATGTAGTCCTAGAATGTTTTTAAAAGGTACAATGAGCGTGTACCTAACGCTATCTATGTACAGAAAAATCAGTTGCTTTTTAATAGGTAAACATTTTATATTATATTTTCATGCTTTACACAATTTTAAAAATAATATAAGTTAACCCTTATTAGTTATTTTGTACGTATGATAAAACAAAATTACTTGTATATCTATAGTTATATATGGGTAGTTGCAACATATATATTTTGTTAATATATATAGTTAATAGAACAAATTGTTGTACTCATAACTGTTCATTGATAGCTGACCATTTTGAAAGATTTGTTTTGTTTCACCCCAAAACAAGGAGCTTTAAGAACAGTAAAAATTATAACAAAGTAATTTGTGGATTTAAGAAAGGCTTGGCCGATGTATGAATATAAACTAGGAATAAGATAATAGTGATTTAAGTAAAACTTACAACTGTATATTAATTTTAGTACTAAATTAATTATTTTATTCTTGAATAAAATAACACATAAATTATTTAAAAATAATAATACAAATTTTATATTAATCTTAAATATATATAAATATAATTTGTAAGAACATAATTATGATTTATAGGTAACTACTATGTATTTACCAATTTAACTAATTTTTTTTTTCCATTAAGTTTAGTTGAATTTTTATTTGTTATTAAAGAGTACTGTTGTATTCTCATGATTTTGAAATTTGAAATAATTCGGTAACTGTGTAAGTACCTACGTCTTATTTATGTTTAATACAAGGAAAATTGATACTTTGATTGTTGTGAAAAAGGTTATAAATTTCTTGTTTTCACAATGCTTGACAAATGATTTTTCATCAGCGATCAGTAATCTAAATAAAAAATCATTTGGATGAGTCAATCCACCACGTGTTTTTAAATTAAGAAGAGTAGTTTCTGGTTTGTTTGAGTAAGACTTTACCTAAACTATAGAGATTCGTAATTAATTTCAAAATCAATTGTTTTTGAATTTAGTCCAGTTAATGAAACGGTTGGTAGTTGGAGGAGACGATGATACTGGGGTGCATAACGTTTCCAGAAGAATAGGGTTGTGGTCGGAAGATAGATCGTTGAGGTTATCGATTTGAGTTGAGTACGGTATTCGGACGAGAGCGATGTCGAGTATGTCGGGTCTGTGTCGGGCGTATGTTGGAAAGTGTAGGCGATGTGGGAGCTAGTTAGGTGTAGCACCGGGTGGTTTATATACCGCTGATATAAGTACCTCGTGGTCGTTGAGTTGTATAAGGACGGAAGAGGTTTGATGGTTGTTTTAAGAGTCATGTTGGTTGGTGGACGAGAACAGCCGTTCCGCCATGCGGAGGTGAGCCACGGATGAGCGGCAGGTCGTTTTGTAAGTAAAATAGTTGGGGATATGAGTTTGGTGGAAGGAGAAAGACGAGTTTCGTTAAGTAAGATTATGTCGGTTTTTAGTTGGAGTGCGAGAGATGTTAGTTCGTGAAGTTTGTGTTTGATTTTGATACCGTTGGAGTTCCAAAACAGGATTTTTAAGTTATACATTAGAAGGCGTGAGTATTGTCAGGAATGCTTTTATAGTTGTTTCCATTAGAGATGTGTCGTTCGTGAACGACCTAGTTCAATTGAACTATTCACCGATGTGAACGATTCGAACTAGTTCACCATTAGAAGAACGACGTCGTTCATCGTTCATTTACACTGTAACTGTATACCATAGTAGTATAGAGAAGCCGTATCGATAAATATTAATGCCTCCATTTACAGTGTGACCATTTTCAGTGTAACAAATTATGTAAAACATTGAGATTAATTTCATTAGGTTTAACTTCTAAGTATTAAAATATAATATATATTATTATTTATTCTATAGGTACATACTAATATGAGCCTTGAGATAAATTTAGATCATAGTCTTATTCTACATTATGCTTGAGATTTAATAACTCATACTAGAAGCCACTAGCCAGTAGGCTGTAGCAAAGTTTAAGGGAGTAAAGGTAAAAGTATACCTGTTGTATAATAGTAAAGTATAAGTATAGAAGTTTCTTCAAATATGGCTGTAACTAAGTTAATGTTTCAAGAATTTATTGGACTTCAACCTTTAGAAAAAAATATTTTGGAGGTAAATATATTATCTCTATACATCTCATAAATTCTATAAGCAATTATTAAAATTAAATAATAAACAAAAACCATGTAATTATTAATATTACTGAATGTCTGAATAACTCATATTTCCATAATATAATTATATTCTTATATTATGTACTATTTTTTATTAGGTATAATAATATCTATTGTATTGTTAAAGTCTAAAGATAATATTGTATTACTCTTCTATGTTTCAGCCCTTGAGCACTTTTGGGCATTTATTCTAATAAAATAAAATCAAAATTAAACATAATTTAACAAAATCATACTTCTTACATAGTTTATCTATATACAAACAAAATGTAAACTAAATATATAAGTAATATTAAAATATCTTAAAATTATTAGGACTAAATAATTACCTATATTGAAAAATTATAATATATTTTTTTTTTATTATTATTATTGACTTTGGAAAAGAGTTAATTTGTTATACCACATTCTTTATGATGGTTTTTCATTTAAAGCTTTAAGGCTATGGTTTATTTTAATTTTGATATAAGTTGTCGAAATAAATTTGGTTAGAAGTGTTACGTGATCAGATAATGGGCTATATGATTCTTTTCTATGAATATTTAAAGAACTGAATATATTTGTATTATGTAAAAAATGAGAAAGGACTTTTGATTGCACAAATAATGCATTGACAGATTTAATTTTATAATTGAAATTACGTAAATCATAGGGTATCTACTATCTACTGTCTAAGTGGTATTTACACACAAACACCACCCAAAACCATCCAACTTTGAGAGGCTATATCTCGTCAACGGATTAACGAAAAATGAAAATTTAAACGTGAAAATTCATTATAAAAATAGCTTTATTAGTTTATGAAATTTAAAGTATAGGTTCTCATTTGAAAATCAAAAGTTGATAGTGGTTTACCTAATAAATATAGGGGTGAAAAATAAAAAAAATTATATAGTTCTAGAACAGCATGGATCTAAAATTTTGAAAAAAAAAAATTTGAAAAAAGTAAATGGTTTTGAGAAATATTGAGTGTTTTACGTTAAATGAATCACTCTGTATACATTATGATGAAATGTCCAACAATTTCCCTCCTGTTACTCCTCAAGATAGACATGAAATTGCAATGCTAGCATCAGGAGATAAATCTCTGAAAATTGATTTTTTTCAACCATTTTATGTAGAGAACTCTGCATATTTAGATGAAATAAATATTGCTCAGACTGTAGTGATCTCTGATGATGAAAGAATATTAGTTGAGAAAAATAAAAGTTCTGAATATATCCATGAATTAAATGAAACAGATAAAATGCAATCTTCGTTAAGTCACGAGATAGCAGACACAAATAAAGAAACTTATAATGTCTTTCAGAATATACTAAAATTAGTGAAATTTAATGACACAAAGTATGGTTCATCTTCTTCTGGAATACAAACTCTTGAAACACGACTAAAAAAAATTACAATTGAAGGACAATGGGAGACATTCTTGCATACAGCTGGAAATGTATCAGTACCATTACGAAAGAGATCTGGTGCAAAAATTTCTGTCCAACCGACTTCTATTGCTAGACGGTCACCAAATATTACAAGAGGAAGTAAAAGATTACCATCAGGTCGACCAGCTAAATATGAATCTGGTATAAAAAAAAGGAAAAGAAATCTTGGCAGTAATGTAAACGCTAACTTACCAAATGCAAAATCCCATGGACGTGGTCATTAATACATTTAAAATATATTTTTATTTTCATTCTATATTAGGTAGAGATACCTAGGTACCTAATTAGTAATTATATTACGTGTTTTTTAAAAAAATAAAAAGGGTATAATTTAAGGCCGAAAATGTTAAATAATTAAAAAAAATTTACAATTATGATATAAAATATATAATATTCATATTATTTATATACATTTTTTTTTTTATTAATTTTAAGCTAATGCCTAATGGTAACTCTTCACTGGAGATATATATTATATATAATATATTTTTTATATTATATTATAATATCTTTATCTATAATCGGTGGACTATGATACAATATTATGGTTGATAACGCGATATGATAATGATTATATTAAAAATTAAAGCGGGCTATTTGAAATGAGCCAATCAGAAACGACCGGTCGTGTAGCAATGTATGGTATGTTAGCATACCCGGAGTAGTGAAGATGGGTGAACTATTTGTGACTGATTTCTGGAGCGTTGAGATACTGGCTTGAACTTCCGGGAGATTTGGTCCATGAATAGTTGTGAACTGTCGTCCCAGGGAATCTGCAAAAATTTCTGTTTTTTCCTGAGCTGAGTACACCAAACCACTGGGCCTGTAACGGAACAAATATACACTACTAAAACGGCCATTATCATGGCCAACACATATCACTATAGGGAGGGAAACACGAGACCGTTGAGAAAGATATTTATTTTTGCCGATGGAAAACGACATCTTGACAACCAAGCAACCATCGGAACGAGGACAGTTTGATTTGCCTAACCAGGGGTCGGCAGCCAATCAGGAACCGGAATACATTGAGGAACGGGTATATATACTGGTGCGTTTCCCAAACCGCACTCATCATCATCAGTCAGTAGTCAACAGCCAGCCTGTGAACACCTACTCTGCCGTTCAACACTGCATCCAGCTTCTGAAGCAGTACCTTCAACAGGGCAACAGCGCCCACGGGTCAAACCCGATCGCCAACCGTCAACTGCCGGTTCACTCCAACAGGACATCAGCGTCCAAAACAAGCCGCCACGGAAGCGTCAGCAACGCAAACAGCCGTTTTCACCGCTCTCAACAGGGCAACAGCGCCCACCAAAGCCGCCGCGGAAGCGACGTCGTAGTCCAAATCAACAGCCGTTTTCACCGCTACTCCGACAGGGCACCAGCGCCCAAGGTAAGCCGTCGCGAAAGCGACGGGTATCCACCTCCCACCGTTTATCTGTCGAGGGGCCGCGCCCTCTCATTGCCACAGAATCCCATCCCTGACCAAACCAAACCCCCCTAAACCCACCCGTCACACCACCAGAAAATCGCTCTTTTCAGAGCTACAGTTATTAAACCCTGAGTTTGTTACGGTCTTGCCATGGGCAAAACAGCTAACAAGCGGGAGGGCCCCACGCATACACCCGGGAGTTCCAAGAAGGGACGTCCACGTGCCTCACCATCTCCACCGTCCACCTTCCTAAAAGGTCCACAGAGGGATTCCCCCCCCTCTCCAACTCCGTCTACCGACTCATCAATAACAATGTTGTCAAACTGCTCCTCTTCCGACACCGAGTCAAACAAATCCGCCCAACACTCCGCCCCGACTACTAAACCTCCACCAGCCAAAACATCCGAACAACAAATCCCGACATCAGCCAAACCCAAGCAAATCAGGCCACCCCCCTTAATCTTAAACTCTGCGTCCTGGCGAAAAATCGCACCAACCATCTACAAACTTCCGAACTTCACTCCATCGGCAATTACAGCCAAAACCACATCCAATGGACAAATAACTGTCCAAACTACCGACCCCACCCACTTCCGACAAATTCAGAAAGTCCTAGTTGACAGCAAAACTGAATTCCATACCTTCAGCCTCCCTGAAGATCGTTCCCTTAAGGTCGTTCTAAAGGGCATACCGACCGACATCACCACTGACGATCTAAAATCAGAACTAGAAACCCTAAACTTCCAAACAAAATACATTCGCCGTTTCGGTACCCCCGAAAAACCGATGCCCATGTACACATTGCGGCAACCCTAAACGCCAAGGATATCTTCCTTCTCAACTCCCTATTTTATCTTACAATTTCGGTAGAAGCCCTTAAACCTTTCGGCCCGGCACAATGTTTTTCGTGCCAACGTTTTGGACACGGTTCCCGTAACTGTGGCCACCTACCCAGATGCGTCAAGTGCGCAGGAAATCACTTGGCATCTGAATGCCAAAAAACTCCCGAGCAAACCCCGACATGCTGCAATTGCGGCGGGCCCATACGGCTAATTTCCGCGGATGCCCACATCTCTTGACGATAAAACCCAAAATCGCACCACCAACATCCAAACCTCAAACCCTGCCGCCGACAACTCAATCTTTTACACCACCCCCGCCCCCACCAACAACTACAATAAAACCCCAAACCCGCTCGTACGCTGCAGCCACCACCGGCCAAGCGCCCCCACCACCACCACCACCAAAACCGACCAGTCCCGAAGCCCCACAAATTAACCTGTCCCTCATTTTAAACCTCCTGACCAACCTCTTAACAGCCATAGTAAACAACCAGGACCCCAAAACCCTGATACAAACAGCAATACAATCATTCTTAACCATACTATCCCCCCAAAATGGATAACTTAAAAATTCTATTTTGGAACTCAAACGGCATTAACCACAAACTTGACGAACTGCGCTCTTTAGCACTAAAACTGAAAACCGACATAATCCTACTTAACGAAACCCACCTAAAACCCTCTGCCAGACTTCACATTCCTAACTTTTTTACGTACAGGAACGACCTGCCGCCCGTGCGGGGCTCGCCCGCCCACGGAGGCACGGCCGTTCTCGTCAACCGACGTATCGTCCACCAACCAGTTACCCTAAACACAACCATCCAAACCTCTTCCATCCTCGTACAACTCAACGGCCACGAAGTACTTATTTCAGCCGTATACAAACCACCCGGAACCCTACTAACGACAAACGACCTCGACCTTTTGACAAAGAGTGCCGAATGGCAAATTTCGGCAGGCGGCTTCAACGCCAAACATCCGCTGTGGTATAGCCACACGACTAACACTGCCGGCCGTGTCCTCTTTGACCATGTACAACAATCGGACTACTCTGTAACTGCTCCCTCTTCTCCCACACATTTCCCGACATGCACACGATACAGACCTGACATACTCGACATCGCCCTCGTACGACTACCCTATCAAACCCAAATCATTAACCTCAACGATCTATCTTCCGACCACAACCCCATTCTTCTAGATACACTCTGCACTCCGATCTCTTCTTCTCCACCGGTTACGAATCGGTTTATTAACTGGAAAAAATACACGACAACTCTCGCGAACTTACCGAACTCAACCACTCAACCGACCAACGACCGTGAGTCTATCGACCTGGCAATCGAAAACCTCACAAAACATATCCAACAAGCGGTTGAATCCAGCGTATACGTACCGACACGCAAACACCCGTCCACTGTAGTACCAGACTACATTAAACTGGAAATACAAGACAAAAACCGTATACGCCGCAAATGGCAAATAAACCGCGACCCGACAATTAAACGACAACTAAACGCCAAAATATCTCTCATACGTACCTTACTCGCAACGCACAATACTGACCAATGGGACATCTTTCTTAACTCACTAGACCACCAAGACGGTTCAATATACAAACTCAACAAATGTCTCTTACACAAACGTCCAGCATCTCACCCACTAACCGGCCCCGACGGCCTAGTTTTTTCGGCCAACGAACGAGCAGAGCTGATAGCCGACTCGCTCGAACGTCAATTTCAACAAACCCCGGCCACGACTCCTTACCAGACGCAACCGCCTCACTCCCAGTACCTACAAAGCCTTGACATCACCCGACGAACCTCTTACCACCCCCGGCGCCATCCAAAACATCATAAGCAACCTTCGCAAAAAGAAAGTCCCCGGCGATGACCTCATCACCAACACGGCTCTTAAATTCCTACCCAACAATATTTTACTATCCCTAACACGAATCATCAACAGCTCCTTCAGAATCTGCTACTTTCCACTTGCCTGGAAAAAAGCAGTCATCATTTCCATTCCCAAACCAGGCAAAGATCATAAATTACCTGCAAACTACAGACCAATAGCTCTCCTCTCTTCCTTATCCAAAATCTATGAACGTCTCATCCTTGCTCACCTGCAAAACAACCTTCGAGACAAAATCCGCCCGAACAATTTGCCTTCAGAGCTGAGCACTCTACTACCCAGCAACTGACCAAACTCACTCACCAACTCAGCCAGAACTTTAACAACAACATAAACACTGCTTCTATATTTCTTGACGTGGAGAAAGCTTTCGACAGAGTCTGACACGCTGGACTCTTTACAAACTTTCTCAACTTAATATCCCGACTGAAATCGTTAAAATCATCGAATCCTTTCTTACCGACCGCACTTTCATCACTAAAATCGAAGACTCCTTCTCGTCCATCAGACACATTCCTGCAGGCGTCCCTCAAGGATCCTGCCTATCACCAACTCTCTACCTGACCTACATAAACGACATACCAACGACTCCTAAAGCTCATCTCTCGTTATTCGCCGACGACACGATGTTCTTTACTTACGACAAAAACCAAAAACGTGCAGCAATACAACTACAACACTATTAACTTGGCGACCACTTGGTTTCACAGATGGCGAATCAAAATAAACGCGACCAAAACTGTAGGTATCATTTTCGGACGTTCGAATACTACCCAAGTACCACCATTACTACTCGACAACCTCCCCATCAGCTGGTCCAACCAAGCGAAATACCTCGGCGTTACCATCGGACGCAAGCTCACCTTCGGCAAACACATCCTTAACATAACAAAAAAGGCCACCCGCACCCGAGGTATGCTCTACCCCATACTTAACCGTACTAGCCCCGTCCCAATGACAACTAAACTGACCATTCTTAAACTTTACGTAGCTCCAATTCTAACATACGCTGGCTCTTCGTGGGCACCCTTCATAGGTCCCTCACAATGGAAACGCATAGAATCCGTCCAAAACATCGGCATACGCACTGTAACGGGTATGCCCACTTTCGTCAAAAACTCGGTCCTTTTAAAATCCACAAATTTAAAATCTATTCAAAATTCAATTCGTTCCCAAACCAGCTCAATGTTCTACAAAAACTCTTTCTCAGATCACGCCCACATCCGACTTCTAGGCAAAACCCACACTCCTCCAACTACCAAACATAACATCAAACCCTACCCACTCACCTGGGTAAATCAATAAACCAAACTTTCACAAACCTTCGAGCAAATTTCCATCCACTAGTAGAGGCAAAAGCCTGGAATAGTAAACGGCATAGCCAATCCCCCAAAGCAAAGCAAAATAAACTTCACTTCATTCAAAACCTTCAGACCTTCAACATCTCTAACAAGAACAAACCCGAAGGACCTGAAGCAGCACCAGCCAACGACGATCTTAGAACTGACCACTGCGGAGACGAGCTACCAAGCGCTCTCGCATTCCCGACGACCACGAGCCACGACGATCCGGAAACCGACAATTGCGGAAACGAGCTACCAAACGCTCTCGCAATACCAACGACCAACGACGATCTACGAATAGCCTGCGGCGGACACGAGATATCAAACTCTCTCACGGCATCGACCGCAAGACTGTCGAGCACGCCGATCTCACCAGCAACCGAGTGAGGGTTGCCTATATTATACAACCAACGGCGCATAGTATTCGACACCGCTCAGGGCTAATCGGTTAATCAGGTAACGTCGTATCCACCGACACCTGACGAACGTCCTCGACGTGCGAACAAACTAGCGTCAAAACGTATATATAAGCAACGCCGTGACACTGCCACAAGACCGTGGCGATATCACTCCGCCGGCATTGACGATCAGTACCTCCGCCGAACCTATCCCGGCCGACGGCTAATACCGTCGGATAACCGCGGGAATCAACAAAATCGTCCTTTTCAGGACGACCACACAGAATTGCGCCTGATACGGCCACGCTACCCGAACGAAGTTCATAGACCGAACGCCACTTTTACAAGCGGGCTCGGTATATTAACTTCATTCTTCCCATTTAACTTGTAATTAATATATCATAAACCATACATATTATTGTACGGGAAACCGACGGCCGGGTGGCCCTCGAACCCCCTCCCCTTGTAAAAAATTGTAAATAATTAATCATTCCATAGAAATAAACAACAACCTTTTATACCAAAACCCGAAGAAGTTTTTCATTATTACACAACGGTGCCACGTGAAGTACGTGCACCGTTTCAGGCCCTAAGATAGGGTGGGTGGCTGGTTTCTTCCTTAATAAGTTTCTGTTTAGTTTGTATATTGATTTTTCATTTTGATTTAAGGAGTTCATATATTTGTCCCATTCATCTTGTCTATGAGTCCGGAGCATAAGTCTTATACAAAATATTTTTGAGTTTAGTAACCTTTTTGTCGTAGGGTCACGGGTCCGTTGCCATTCTCTGCGTAAGCGGTTTTTGGCGCAGATTTCTAGCTGAATTTCAGTAGGAATGATAGATTGGCGCTTTTTGGGATTTCGGACGTAAGAGCTGTTGTCTAGTGCAGATTGTATTGAGTTTGTGAAATTTTGAATCGTGTTGTCAATGCTTTCCTTGGTGTTCGTAGAGGGATTGACACTGGATTTTTCCGCACTAAGAATGTGATAGAATTTTTTCCAATTGATGGAAAGATTTGGCGATGAAGGGGAGGTTTTAATTGGCGAGTCAGATAGCTCTAGTAGAATTGGATTATGATCCGATGAAAGTTCATTGAGGTTTGTGAGTTGAATTAATAGAGTGGTGCGGATTATGGCAATGTCGAGTACATCTGGCCTGTATTTGTATGAGTTTGGAAAATGGGTTGGCGTGTCAGGTGCTAATATTGAGTAGTTGTTTTGCTGAAGGTGATTGTATAATATCGTTCCTGCAGAGTTGATTTTACGACTGTTCCAGAGTGGATGCTTAGAGTTTAAGTCACCAGCAATTACGAAATTGTCAGCGCTGTTGGTAAGAAGGTCCAAGTCAGAAGGGTCTAGGGTAGACGAGGGAGATTTGTAGACCGAGGAGACAAGCAAGCTACTGTTGTTGATTTTAATTAAAATGGAAGTAGATTGGAGTTTAGTATTTATTTGAATTGATTGATGAATAATATTACGATGAACCAAAATTGCTGTGCCGCCATGGGCTTTTGAGCCCGGCCGTAACGGCAGGTCATTTCTGTAGGTAAAATAGTTTGGGATTTTGAGGCTTAAGTTTGGTTTTAGGTGTGTTTCACCGATTAAAATGATATCAAGTTTGATTGAGGAGGCTAGTGCATTGAGTTCGTTTATTCGTTTTGAAATGCCGTTGGCGTTCCAATGTAAAATTTTTAGATTTGTGTTCATTTTTGTTTACCGAAGAGGGTCAAGAAGGACTTTATTGTGGATAGCAGCATTTCTTTGGGGTCATTTGTTGTAGATATGACCGTGAGGAGATCAGATAATAGGGCTAAGATTTGTTCGTTGCTGATTGTTTCCTTGGATTTAGTTGCTGTAGCGTAGTCCATTTTTGTGAGATCTGTGATGATTGGTTGCGTGACTGATGCTGGGAGGGTTGGCGTTGGATGTTTAGTGGATATTTGGGCAGATTTGGCGATTGTGGCTTGAGTAAGATACGGGCAGCCACGGTAATTTGCGGTGTGACTCCCACCGCAGTTACAGCAAGTTGGATCTTGGTCAATGGTTTTCGGACAGTTACTGGCTTTGTGCTCGCCTGAACATTTTACACATCTAGGGGGATGTGTACAGTTAGAGGAACCGTGGCCAATTCGTTGGCATGCGAAGGCGAAGCACTGTGAGGGGCCCGATTGCTTATAGGTCTCAACTGAGATTTTGATAAAGAATAGGTCGTTCAGCTCAAAAATTTCTTTGGAATTTGTGCCACTACCAAGTACGACTAGACAGATTAGCATGGGTTTGTTTGGTGGACCAAAACGTTTAACGAGCTTGACATCGAATTTTAATAATTCTAGTTCACTTTTTTAATCGTCAGGAGTGATATCAATGCCCCTCAGTACAACTTATAAGGTTCGTTCTTCTGGCAGTTTTGAAGTTTGAAAAGGTATTTCCATTTCTAGAAGGATTTTTTGAAGTAGTCTGTAGTGAGTTGGTTCGCGAGTTTTCACAATAATGGATCCATCGGAGGTAGTTTGCGCGCACAGTTTCAGGGGAGAGGTCAGAATTTTTAAAAACACTTGGTGCAGCTCTGCGCCAATCAACGGAGTTTTTAATGAAAATCGGTGGTATGCTAATCTTGGCTTTCTTTAGTAAAACAGAATTTGATTTGGTTGAGACTAGGCTTTCTTCAGTGTCCGACGAAGCATAGGAGTCGCCCGACAAAGATTAACCGGAGACTGATGGTGAGGCTGGAGCATCACGTTGTCTAGTAGTGAACGGAACTGGAGCGGAGGTTACATTATAAGTCGTTACGGGAGGTGGTGAATACGTTATGTTTCGATCTTCTTTGACCGTGGACAAAGGTGGTTTTAGTAGAGGCAGAGGGGATTGATGTCGGTTTTTCTTAGACACGATTTGTGGAGGAGTGGCTCCGCGTTTTTTGCTACGGTTACCCATGATCGGCGTGTTGTGGCTTGTCTTCGCTACGGTGCGAGACCCGGCAGTGTCACCCTCGGGTGACTGAGCCTCGTGGTCGTGGATGGGGGGGGGGGGGTGTAGATTATTGGCTACTTACTGGATAGATGCGAGTTGATCCGTCAGGATAGTGAGTCAGCGTGGAGAGCTGGAGTGAGGTTCGATTTGTGCAGCAGCAATGTTGAACTTACTCGGATGCGGACTGAGCGACTGATATTTGTTAGCTATATATTTTTTTTATATTTATAGAGAAAATCTTGATAAGAATTCAATGATTGGTCACACAGCGAACTTTTGCGGTAGTCCTTCATTTTGAAACTCTGCTTGGCTTGAAAGTGTCCATTTTTTTTCTTCTGGTACTTCAAATCTGCGCATTCTTCTTTTTTCCAACCACATTTGTCATTCATTGCTGCTTCTTTGGCTGTTGCAATTTCTATTAGAATAGAATACGTTACTCAAACTTTTGAAGCATCTTCTTCTAACAGACGATCTTGGATTGGTCCTGAACCCATACCGACAACGAATATGTCCCGGATGACCGTTGATAGTTCCGACGAAAAACCACATTTTGAAGCAAGATTCTTAACACGTGCACCCCATTGGCACACAGATTCGTCCTGTCTTTGCTTAGCCTGATAAAAGTTATACCTAGCCGCAAAGTAGGACTTAATTGGTTTGAAATACTTGTTTAAACTTTTCATAAGAGTATCATACTCAACATCGTTAGGCGTGCTAGGAACACATAAACTAAAAAGCACTTTATGAATTTCCTCACTGACCGATGACAGTAATATTTCTCTTTTTTGAATGTTGTTTTCGATTGAATTGGCCAAAAAAAAATTTGTTAATTTTGACTCGAAAATTGTAATATCCATACCGGTTTCAAATGTTCCTGGTGACCCAATAACTTGATTGAAGTTCATTATAGACTCAGGCTTTGGAGATGTCATTTTGTATTAGTATGAATACACCTAACACTTGAAACTTTCAACGTTTCACAGAGCATTCCACAGAGCATTTCACTGAGCATTCCACAGAGCATTTCACAGAGCATTTCACAGAGCATTCAACGGAGCATTCAATTTTCTATTTCCAATTTTTGACCAGACCAATTTCAACTATGCAAGCTTTGTAAGTTATTATTGTATAGTATATTCTTATGTCTGACAGTCCACGTAATAATTGGCAAATAGTCGCATATAACCCAGTTAATTTACGCATAACTATAGTTATCAGTGATAACTTATCACTATGCGATCACCATGCGGCGGCATGCGCCAATGTAAAACGAGCATTAAAGTAAAACATCAATTGTTCATCTATGCGAGTACTTAAATGTGATTATCACAATACGAATGCCTATGTTACATCACACACATATCTCGTATACACTTCTACATTGTTATATCGCAAGAGCATAATTTTGAAATTAATTGTATATAGTCTATGAGATGTATCAAGGAAGTCGATTTGAGAAGTTACGCTTGAGACCATAAAATGATAATCACATAGTAGTTAAAATCCTGCATTTTCTCACAGGGTATGGCCGCCACTACTTTAGGTCTTGAAACCGCTATTAGGCAGGCACCTTCTTTCTCAGGGGGCACAGATAGTCAACATTCCATTTTTATAACAAAATGTGAATTTCTTTTCGCTAACGTAACCGATACGGTTAAACCACCATTACTACAAGCAATATATATATATATATTTTAGCTAACATTGAGGGAAGTGCTCATGAATACATTAAGTATCATGAATTTAATACTTGGGATCAATTAAAAAATCACCTTAAAACGATATAATCAAACTTCGCATTCTATTAATTACTTACAAAAGCAATTGACATCCATGCAACAACGTACTGACGAAAACATACAAAATTTTTCTAACTGCATTCAACAAACGTATCACCAACTTACTAGCGCGCTCACAGTAGACAAAACAGCACCTGAATCACGAGTAATTGCTAAAACTATGTTAAGTTCCGCACTCGTCGTTTTTATGGAAGGCATCAATCCTTCTATTCGTCTTATTTTAGAAGCGCGAAATATTACATCATATGAGGAGGCAATAAGAATAGCAACAGTGCAAGAAAATGTGTGTGAGAAAAGTGAAAATACTAAAAAGTATAGACTGTAGTATGTTTTTTATATTCATAAAAACTACAAAAATCTTTTAGATTAATAATACCTTGTTAGTATATTTAATTAATAATAGTACATTGGTACAATAAAAATATAAAATTAATATGATTAATACTAAGTAGTAAGTAGTAGAATGTAATTGAGAACAATACAATATAATAATGAAAAAACATCTTTTTAAAACCTAACCTAAAATTGGCTAGACAGTCTGATGACAGTCTGACCACCTGCGCCACATACTCCCCCTTCAGTGAGGGTCAGTTGCTGAATCTCACTGGTAGTCGCACTGCCCGGCCGCTCCGGGTAGTTTTCTGGTCAGATGATACACTTCTCCTGGTCTCCATCTCTCCTTGAGGTAACTGGTTTTTGTCTGGTTGTTGCTGGATTGGTAATGTTTGAGATACATGTCCTTGGTTAAGGGGTGGATGAGCTGGTGCTTCAATATAAGCCGGCTTTACCCTATCAATAGATACTTTCCTTTCCCCTTGTCGGATTTTTAATGTCATAGTTTTGTCAGTTCTTTCCAACACTTCAAAAGGTCCGTCATATGGTCTTTCCAATGGTTTTTTTACATGATCTTTCTTAAGGAAAACATAATTAGTATTTTTAAGATCCTTAAAAACAAAAACATTTTTCTTTCCATGTGCGGATGTTGGAATCGGCCTTATCTCATTAAACCAACTGCGTAACTTGGCAGCGTAAGTTCCAGGGTCCTCATGAGTATTACTAGGTGTAATGAACTCTCCTGGTAACCGTAACGTGCAACCATACACTAACTCTGCTGACGTAGAATTTATATCTTCTTTTACACTATTGCGCATGCCTAGTAACACACTGGGTATGATATCTACCCAATTATTGGAGTCATAACATTTGATCGCTGATTTAAGCTGTCTATGTAAACGTTCCACCAATCCATTAGCTTTTGGATTGTACGCTGTAGTTCTGACCCGTTCTATCCCTAAAAGCTTGATAGTCTTATTGAAGGTCAGTGACTCGAATTGAGTACCCTGATCGGTAGTAATAACTTCTGGTACTCCAAAACGTGTAATCCAACCGTTGTATAGTGCTCTTGCTACTGTTTCAGCTGCTATATCTTGTATAGGGAAAACTTCTGGCCAACGTGTATATCGATCTACACAAGTTAGACAATAACGATATCCTTGGCATGGCGGCAGCGGTCCAACTAAGTCAATATGTATGTTTCGGAAACGCTCTGTAGGTACTGTAAAATTTGCTGGTGCTGACGTTACGTGTCTTGTAACTTTTGATGCTTGACAAGGGATGCAGTTTTTTTTATCCAAAATGCAACATCTTTGTTTATACTTGCCCAAATAAATTTGGCTTTTATCAACTTGGTTGTTGACTTAACTCCAGGGTGAGATAATCCGTGGATTATATCAAATACTTGTTTACGGTGTGTAACAGGAATGTACGGTCGTACTACATCTGTTGAAGTGTCACATACTAGTGAAATCTTGGACTCAGGAAACTGTATTTTACTTAATTTTAGACTAGTGGGTCCTTTGAGTAAGTTTTTAAGTTCTTGATCCTGTTCTTGAGCGTTTGATATCTCTTCATAATTTATTTTATTCACATTTATTTGTTCAATTCTTGACATTAAATCTGCAGTTACATTTTGTTTGCCAGGAATGTGTTTTATTTCTGTGGTAAACTGTCCAATATAATCTAGATGTCTAAATTGCCTTGGAGAGCACTTGTCTAATCTTTGATTGAAGGCATATGTCAGGGGTTTATGATCTGTCCACACTATAAAATGTCTCCCTTGTAACATATGTTTAAATTGTTTGATAGTGAGGTATATGGCAAGAAGTTCTCTGTCATATGTGCTATACTTCTGCTGTGCAGTACTTAATTTCTTTGAAAAAAATGCCAATGGCCTCCAATTGTTGCTTTCTTCCTCTTGCTCTAAGACACCTCCGACAGCAAAGTCTGATGCATCCACTTTGACTGCCAGTTGCGCTGAACATCTTGGGTGTGTCAATAATACTGCATTTGCTAAAGATGCCTTGCATTTTTGAAAAGCACTTTCAGCAGCTTCATTCCACTCAATTTCTGTTTTGTCATTTTTTTTTGTTTCCTTTTTGGTATGCCAACAATGGTATTTGATTTTCAGCAGCATTTGGTAAAAAGTGTCTGTAAAAATTGATCATACCTAAAAACTTTCTTAGTTCTTTAACGGTGTGTGGTTTTTTGTAGTTAAGGATAGCTTGGACTTTTTGTGGTAGTGGTTTAGTACCTGAACTACTTATACTATACCCTAAAAAGTCAATCTGTTCAGCTCCAAAAACACATTTATCCATATTTAATAACAATCCAAATTTGTTGAGGCGTTCAAACACTGTTCTAAGGTGGTCCTCATGTTGGTGTTTACTTTCAGAAGCTACTATTACATCATCCATGTAGGGGAAACAATAGTCTAATCCCTCGAGTACTCTGTGCATGAATCGTTGGAAAGTCTGTCCTGCATTTCGTAGACCGAATGGCATCCGTACAAATTCGAACAAACCAAATGGTGTGCTGACAGCTGTTTTGGGTATATCTTCTTCCGCTACAGGTATCTGGTGGTATACCTTCTTAAGATCAATGTTGCCGCCGTACCGTAAAATAATAATCTTATATTATAATACGCTAAGTAACAGCCGATCGACACACACACACACACACAAACACTCGCGCGCACCAGCCGTTATTTTTATATTTATTTTTGTTTTAATTATATTTTGTGTCTTGTGAGTTATATAATATGTAGATTAAACGTTATCGTACGCCGCCGCGCTGTCTAGGCGAATATTATTTAACACGGCCGCCGCAATTTTTGTCTTTCTCCGTACGTCGCCGTGAGAAGTCCGTTGCGTCGTGTTAACAATATTGTTTTATTTTTTATCAAATTAATTTTTTATCTTGGCTGTTATTTTATATTTTATATACGACGTGTGCGCGAATCGCCTCGCTCACATATATTATTATCTTACCTTTATTTATATTCAGCAGCATAATTATTCATTTATAGTATCATTGTAATTGTGTATTTTATTTTGTGTGTATTTATCTAGTGTATTATAGGCATAGGTAGCAGCTGGCCAGCAGTGCACCGACAAGCCGTGAGTTATTTTTATTGTACTACATTATTAGGTATTGTTAACATTTATTCTGTTGAGCCAAAAGGGCTATAGTCATTTTATAATTATTATTTTGTTGGGCCAAAAGGGCCGTATATTATTTTTACGAGCTTCAGCTCAAATAGCTGCATCAACTTATAATTTATTTCGGTTGGCCATAAGGGCTGGTCATTTATTATTATTTACTGTTGGGCCAGAAGGGCCGTTTAATATTATTTTAATTATATTCTGTTCGGCTATAAGGGTCGTGCATTATTATTTATTATTATTATTATACCGTTTATGCTGCCGGCTATAGGAGCCGCGCGCTAATCATTATAATATACCATGTTAATGCTCTAATAGCGTTTTGTTTTATATTATAATTGTTGTGTTATTGAGTCAGAAGGGCCATAACTCTTTTTCATTAGATTTTATTATATCTATATTTTATTCTGTTTAGCCATAAGGGCTACACAGTTTTTAAATTTTTACTGTTTACACACTTACGCAATTATTACCTAACTATTTTGTATATTATTATTAAGTCTGGTTGTGCCGAACCGGCATTTTTGTTAGGCATTTAATTATACTATATACATTTTTACTTGTTGGGCCAGAAGGGCCGTATCTTATTTTCTATATTATTATATCATATTTTTTATCTTATTTATATTTGAGTTACCATTATTTATAACAGAGTTACCTATTCGTCCTCGATTTAAGTATACACACACACATATACACACTCACACACCACTACACTACATAGCTCACTAGTATTTGCGCGGCGAACCTAACCAAGTCTAGTTGAGCTATATACAATTTACACACATTTACAAGTTCGATCGGTGTGTTAGTATAATACGTAGTAAGCACGAAGTACTTTGGTAACCGGGCGCACGGCCTATTATTGTACGTTCCCGGCCCATACAATCAATCTTAGAAAAACAATTTTTACCTTGCAGTATGTGTGAGACATCATGAATATGTGGTACTGGATAGCTATCTGCAATAGTTTTACTATTCAGTGCTCGATAGACCCCACATGGTCGCCAACCGCCATCGGCCTTCCCAACTAAATGTAAAGGGCTTGACCAAGAGCTGCTGGATGGTCGACAAATTCCTAGTTCTACCATACCTTTGAACTCACTTTTTGCCGTTGCTAGTCTATCCGGTGGTAGACGTCGTGGTTTTGAGTTACAGGGCGCTCCCATCGTAGTGATGTAGTGGACAACGTCATGATTAATGTTCAATGTCCTAAAAAAAGGTTTAGTGATTAGTGGAAATTTTGCTAGTATACTTGCATAAGGATGATCTGCTTGCACGGTTGTAATTGTAACACTTGGGCATTCAATTGCTGAACATTGTTTCACCAACTTGGTTAAATTATCAATAAGTTTCTTATTGTTTAAATCAACTAGTAACCCGAAATGCTTCAATAAGTCAGCCCCTATTATTGGCCTAGTTACATCTGCGATAACAAATGGCCAACGGTATGGTCGACGTAAACCGAGGTTCAATGATATGGTTCTTGTGCCATAAGTGTTGATAATTGTACCATTTGCTGCATATAGCTTAAATGTATTAGATTTTGTTTGTTTATCTGTGTTTGACGGAGGTACTACTGAGATCTCTGCTCCACTATCAACAAGGTACTTCAGTTTGCTGGTGGAATCAGTTACAAATAAGCGGTTTGTTGTGTTTGCCCAACCAGTCGCCGCTTCAACTGGTTTGCTCTCTAGTTTTTTGCGTTGTGGAGGCTCGAGTACTCCTGCACCATGAGCCTTTACAGATTCTTGCTTGATCCTTAAACTTGGAATGGTAATAACAAAGCTCATCTTTCATCTCATCTTTGTCACGAGACTTGGACCTTATTCTTCTGTATTGCTTGGCATCCCTCCTGTCATTGCTACGGCCCCGTTGACTCAGCTCTTCAATTGCTTTGGTAAGTGAAATAATTTGCAATTCCAGAGCTGAATTTGAGGAGTTATCAGTTCGGCATTTGCATTGCTTCTCCACGTTCACAGCTGCTACGGTACTTATTTCACTTACTTCATGGATTTTATCAGCCATTTTTGACAAATTAGATAGTGAGTCTGTGCTGGTTGTGAGTACAGCTTGCACTTGTACTGGTAGGCGCTGCAACCATAAATTGTTCAACATATCGTCAGCTAACTGACCACCGGCTAACTGCTGCATCTCACGGAGCAAATATGACGATTTTTTATCACCTAACTCTAAATCACGCAGTAACTTTTTAAGTTTTTTCTCTTCCGACTCAGATAAGCGCTCGGCAATTACCTGTTTTAGTTTCAAATACTTATTGCTTACTGGGGGTTTTTCAAGAATATCCGATACGTACGTTAGGATGTCCCCGTCTAACGCGCCAACAA
Organism: Nasonovia ribisnigri; assembly: GCA_027563435.1. NCBI lineage: Eukaryota > Metazoa > Arthropoda > Insecta > Hemiptera > Aphididae > Nasonovia > Nasonovia ribisnigri. The sequence continues at coordinate 27,138 of JANEHU010000014.1, read as the reverse complement.
CGTAATGAAACTTTGTCTCGTCGTCGGTGATATTTGCCGTGACAAAACGGGACTCAAATTGTATGAACCACATTTTAGGATTTTGTATCCAGAATGGTGGTGCCTTGAAATGGTGTATCCGGTGTATGAATGTTGCCTGTTGAACTTGTGTTTGTTGATTGTCGTCGGGCATATTTTTCGTTTTTAACGAACGTCGAGGTCACCACTTTGTAGTATGTTTTTTATATTCATAAAAACTACAAAAATCTTTTAGATTAATAATACCTTGTTAGTATATTTAATTAATAATAGTACATTGGTACAATAAAAATATAAAATGAATATGATTAATACTAAGTAGTAAGTAGTAGAATGTAATTGAGAACAATACAATATAATAATGAAAAAACATCTTTTTAAAACCTAACCTAAAATTGGCTAGACAGTCTGACAGTCTGACCACCTGCGCCACAAGACCATTTAATAAAGATAACTCTAATAAATCGCATATTAAATGTAATCGATGCAGTAAAATGGGTCACTACGCTAATGAGTGTAGGTCGAGCGCACCGAGCTCATCGGGTTTTAGGAATCCTATAAATAATCGTACGGAGATTAAAACTGAGCGTACAGAGAACATTAAATTCTGCAAATATTGTAAAAAGCCTAATCATGATATTTTCAAGTGTAGGAAACGAATTTTTAACGAGAATAAAAAGAAACAGGAACGGGAAGATGATCAAAATAAAACAATGTGAAATTTAAAAAATATACGAGTAATTACAACGCAGATGAAAGAAGAACACATAACAATTAATGCGAACACTTTTTCAACGGGTAATTTAAAATTTTGAATAGACTCGGGAGCAGAGATGAATATAATTAAATTATCAGCTTTAAAAGACCATGTAGTTGTGAACGGGTCAGATAAGAAAAATATTAAAGGCATTAGTTCTACGATTATTAACACGTTAGGGTCAATCGTAATTCCAATTGAAATTAACGACGCAACTTTTATTACCAAATTTGACATTGTAAAAGACGTTTTTCCGATACCTGGCAGTGGCATAATCGGGCTTATATTACGAAAATTGCGGAACCGTAAATATCGCGACGTCCAACTGGAATCTGACAATATTTATTGATTTAAAAAAAATATAACGAACAATGGGATTTCATTGACAATTTACTAAACAAAACAGACCAAGGATGTAGAACATAAGCCACAACGCTGCCAATTGTAACTACCTATTATTTTTAGTACATGGAATCGCTAGACAAGGGAAAGAAAAGAAAAATCTTTTATATAATTCAATAGGTCATCACAATCATGTAGAAAAACGTAGTATAAATCTGGGAAATTTAATGAAGATTGCACAAACAATTTACGGGTTATGTGACATAAATTGTATTAAGAAATTTAATTTTGGGGTAAGACCTTCGGAGGGAGAAAAAACAAATCTTAAATTAGAAAAAGAACAACTAAAAGTTGTTAGAGTAAAAAAAGATTATGAAGGGCGTGAATATTATAGTTTACAATTAATTACTGATGAATTAAAAAACATAACAATAGAACAGCAAGTAAATAATTATGTTTTTAGACATTTTACATATCTGAACTTACTTTTAACCAAACATATGGTTGAAATAGACATATTATCAACAATTATTGATAATGCAAAGTTAGGAAAAATACATCCCTATCTGATAGATTCATTTGAACTACTAGGGCAATTTCAAGACATTAGGGTTTCTTTACCTATAGGGACAGACTTTCCCTATACATTATCAATTGAAAATGTTAACGATGTATTATTACTGTCAGATATTAAAATATATTATTCTAATAATAATATAGTTTTTGTAATAACAATACCGTTAATATATCAAAATAATTTTATTTTATATCACTTAATACCTAAGCCTACTTATTGTCAAAATATTATAAATTGTATGTATATTGCACCTAGTCATAAGTTTTTAGCCGTAAGTAAGAATAAGAAACACTATGTAGCATACGATAGAACTGTTTATTGATTGTAACCTATGGCTCCAATTTTACAGGGGAGTCTTGTAGTAAACCATGTTTAGTGTTTACTCTTTGTACCGGGCTTCGCCTAGTATTGTATTTTTACATGTTTACGTGTTTTTCTGGCATTTTAGCATACATGATTAAAAGCGCACATTCATAAATACTTAGAAAAGTATAATGTATAATTTTAAATTGATTATGATTATTCATGGATGTGGCGTAAACAACTAGTATGTACGGTTTTAAGTATAAGCCGGATAGGTGACTTTGTCGGGATCACGCCACGGATAATGGTCACGGGTATATAAGGGGTATACATAATTTTAGAATTTAGAATTAGTTCTACAAGCTTACTGCACGTAATAGTTCTCAGGTACCGAGCGTAAACTCTGCCTACAAATTTTAAGAGCAATTTAACTATATTATACTATTTTCTAATTTACTTTATTTTATTAAAAACATACTGTTTTTAACTTATAATACAAAATTGTTTTTTTTTACTTATTTTACCATACGTTTGTGACTCTACCAAATATCAATAACGAGTCGTTGAAGCACGTCATTAAATAATTAAAGTGTACAAAGTGTAGTGCGAGAGTACTACACAATATATGTACCTACTGGCTACTACCTATATAATAATATATGTTATGTTATATTTGGACATATTTACATGAAATGCTCACCCCTTTTGGATTTTTTTGCATGTCTTTTAGATTCTGAGCGGAGCGATGAATGTATTGGTTTTACAATGATGTGTGTTTTTTTATTTTTTTTTTTATTTTTTTTATTTATTTATTTTTTTTTGTGTCTGTCATCACGTTTTGGGACAGTAAAAGTGCTTAGATTTTCTTCAATAGTACCTTTTCTGATAGGAAAGTGAATCTAGTTGGTACTTTGGGGGGTCAAAAGTAAACATTTTCCAGTAGTTTTCAAAAGTACCGTGAAAAACAAATAGAAAATTAAGGAAAAAACGGGAATTTTTACGCAACATTGATTTTCGATAAAATCGATTTTGGTTTTTGGTGTAAGTCTAAAAAAAATGACGGTAAATACATGAAATTTTTACTGAATGTTTATATAAGCAGTTTCTATATACCATACCGTTTTCAAAATATTTTGACTTATTTTGAGCTGTTTACAGACATTTTAAATTTCCAATCTTTTTGGTTTTTTTTTTTTAAAAATCAATAACATTTTATTTATTCGTTAAAAATTCTTGAAAATTTAATAGAATGCTCCTAATATATTGTTTCAAAGGCACATGAAAAATATTAAAAATCTGTAGTCACAATTTTTTTTTCTAAGCATTCAAAGTTGAAATTTTGACAAAATACGTAAAAATGACGAAAATTTGAAAATTATTTAGAGTTAAAAATTCATAAAAATTTTTTTTTTTAAATCTAAGGTTTTAAATTTTAACACAAGATTTAACGTAAGTTTTTCTACTTTTATCAAAAATAAAATATCTAAAAGCAATTAAAAATAAATTTTTATGAGTGTTTTAAGTTCATAATTTTACAACATAGGATATTCACTCGATTTCTCATGTAGCGTTTTTCTTATTTGGTTGTAATTCAAAAACGAATAATTGTAGATGCATGAAAATTTCACTAAATGTTTATATTCTCATTTTCTATACACCATTCAATTTTGAAAATATTTTGATTTGTTTTGAGCTGTTTACAGACATTTTTAGTTTTCAATTTTTTTAGTTTTTTTTTTTATAATTGTCAATAAAATTTTATTTGGTGGGCCAAAAAGTCTGAAAATTTAATACAAGCTTTCTTATATATTGTTACAACATCAGTTGAAAAATTTTAAAAATACATAGGCACGATTTTTTTTTATAAGCATTTAAAGTTCGAATTTTGACAAATTTTGTCAAAATCTCGAAAATTATAAATCATTGTAATTAAAAAATTATAAAATGTTCAGTTTTTATAACTAAGTGTTGAAAATTTAAAACAAAAATTCTTATAAATAAATCATACTGTAACCAAAAAATCTAAAAAATATATCAACACATTTATTTTTTACAGACATTTTAATTTCAAATTTAGACAAAATTTCATATTTAAACCAAGAATAATGATTTTAGTTATTTTGATATAATTTAAAAATATTATTTGTTGGTATATGAAACTTTTAGAATATATTGTTATATTTTATATACACGCAATGGCATTTTAAAATATAATTTTTTTGAGAAAAATGAATTTAACCAACTATAGTAAATACTAATGCCTATAATACTAAAATTAATTACTTTATTCACAATAATATCATCAAATACATTTAGACTTAGTAAGATATTATAGACTGACTGACCGTCTTCGCTCAGAATTGTTTTTCTTATTCAATGATATTATATATCATTGGATTAAAATCTAACACAATCCATTACAGTGACTCACTTGTAACCTATACTGTACAGCAGAGCGACATACACTTACCCGCCCTTTTTTTAATTGAAATTACACTAAATGCTTGAATTGCTTTAATTATAGTGGGGGGAGGCCCATAAATTTAAAATAGCCCACCCCCCTCTCAATGTTTTGTAAAAACCACCACTGCAACGAATTTTATTATTTATTTATTTATTTATAGTAAAATATGCGTAATATATTATAATAAACGAATACATTAACAATGCAATTTTAATTGAATGTGTGGATAGTGTTAACTTAGTAGTCTATTATTGATGCTCATAGATTTATGCTTAATAAGCATTATTTATGATAGTCTATTTAAATGTTAGTCATTGTAAGTTTATTCAGCATTTAATACAAATTAACTTTTTATATTTATAATCTGACCTAAATCGAGTGTTTATAGAGCACTAACAATTTACTTTAATGTAAACGTTTAATAATAAACGCTTAAAATAGTATTATTGTATCTTAATTTTCGAACCTTCCAAATTCAACTCAACTTCGACGTTTATAGAAGTTTTAACATTGGAAAATGTTACGTGGGTAAAGCCGCACGTAAGGGCGCACCCGCCACCGGCGGAGTGAAGAAGCCGCATCGTTATCGTCCCGGAACCGTCGCCCTCCGTGAAATCCGTCGTTACCAGAAGAGCACGGAACTGTTGATTCGCAAATTGCCGTTCCAACGTCTAGTGCGCGAGATCGCACAGGACTTCAAGACCGACTTGCGTTTCCAGAGTTCCGCCGTCATGGCTTTACAAGGAGCCAGCGAAGCTTACCTAGTTGGTCTTTTCGAAGACACCAACTTGTGCGCCATCCACGCCAAGCGCGTCACGATTATGCCAAAGGACATTCAATTGGCTCGTCGTATTCAAGGTGAACGTGCTTAATCTTGTACCTTCCTTAACACCTCTTTAAAACGGCCCTTTTCAGGGCCACCACCTTTCGTTAATTTGTTTGTTAGCTATTACAAATCGAAATGTGCAAGTATTATGCAAAATACTTGTGATAGAGTGTTGGGCGATTACTTATTATATAATATGCTATCAATTTACTTCCTCGACAACGATCATAATATAATTCCGATTAATAACTTAATAATTTATTAACAACTTATATAATTTACCTGCATTAATTCTTCAATGATGAATTGGAAGATATACGCTACCGAATAATGAGCTAACTGTTATTAAATACAATCGGTATTCGGTACCTAGTGAATTGTTTGAACAAAGTTATGATATAATTCTTAGTTATCCATTTAAATTTTAAGGGTATCATGGTCTGATAAATATTCAATTTGTTTTGTATAATAATAGGTAATAATAAATTAATTTAAATTGCAAATATTGTTTTATAATTTATTCCAAACAAAACCTATTTTCTATCGGTTAAATGACTGAAAGACTTATCACTTCATCCCCGCGTACTCGCAACAAGCACTTTTTTTATTTAATGTAAATTACGTTTAAAAATAAATAAAGAATCCGAAAAAAGCAGTTGTAGCCAAGAAGAAAATAAATCAATCGTAAAAAATGTCAAAGCCCCTGGAACTCCTTAAAGGAAGTTCGAGGCTACCAAGAAAGTCAAATCTACCGAACCCGCAGCCAAAAAAGCGAAGAAGGCTGTGGCACCTACCTAGTCCAAAGCAGCCAAACCAAACAAAACGGTTTTCAGAGTGAAAAAAACACCCACCAAGAAGACCACGGCAGGCAAATATCTAAAACGATCCTTCTCATTGCCACCAAAAATATACTATAACACTATTCCTTCCTGCTGGTTTATAATTATATAACCATTTATGTTGATTAACCCAAAATCTTGGTCTTTTCTGTAAGAACTTTGGCACAAATGATAAAAACAACCTCTAATAGTCAAATAAATTTGAATCAACATTTTTTCAAGCGGCAGAAATTAGAGCTTTTCCAAAATCAACATTTAAGTGGGTTGGATCGGAAAATAATTCGTGCTCTGCACATTTAGTTGAAATACGTTTCAAAATTTCTTCATAAATAGACATTTTCTTGCGTTCCAAGAAGACAGTACACTGCAGTTTTGAACTCTTTTAAAGGTTAAAGTATACAGCTATTGGCACTTTAAGCAAAAATTGGATTTCAAAGCATTTTATCATTAATGTATTAGTGATTGATATATTTGTGACATCTTTGATTATAATCAAAATGTTGTAGTATATCATAATCTGTAATCTGATTTTAAATCTATTCAATAATATTTTTTGTTTTTATTACTTTAATACAAAATGTCCAAAAACTACAGTTGTTGTTGTCACTACAATTCGGTTATCGATTTTTAAATTTCAGTTATTGACACCCTCCTTAAATATTTATTTTAATTTCGATAATTATAGGTACTTATCATAAAGTTGTAAAAAATATTTGGGACTAAAGTTAAAATTACCATCGCAATATCACGTTTCGGCCTCTTTTCAACATTTTCAAGCTGTCATCTGTTGCATACAATATAATTCACCAGTTGTTGATTTATTATCAGCCAATAAAAACCGTTGTCCTTGGACTTTGAGTGGGCGGCCTGGGGCCTATTTAGAGTTTCAGACAAGTTTGTCTATGTCTCTATCTGTGGTTTAAAAAGTATTTTTCCCGAAAATAAAGTTCGTGGTGGCTGGTTTCACTTTTGTCAAGTAAGAAATGATTAATTAAGTATACATTTTAGTACATGATAATAATTTGTAAGTCCCAATGCTTTCTGTCGTTATTATTTTTTATCTACTCCGTTATCCGATACAGCCGAAGGAGTTTTAATAGTGTATTCCTATTATTCCAAAATAACCCTGTACCTATTACCTATTGTTAGTAGTACCCATTGTTTATTATGTATTGTAGTAACCAATTATTTGAGGGGGCTAATCCCAAATATGCATCTAGTCACACATATATGGAGCAAAGCAGTTATATTCGACAATTAGCTCATTACAAAACGAACAGCTCCATATTATCTAAGATATTTCGTTGTTGTTTATAACACTTAATTGCACATTTCTTTTGTTCATATCTGAATTGTTTAACTTTGTGTATAGTTTATTAATTAATAATACTTATTAATGTGACTAGATATTATAATATTGTTATGAATACCTAACTATAAATAACTAGTATAGTAGGTACCGGATATAATATAGTGTAGGATTAAACAATGATGTTTGTAAAACAATTAGTATTAAGAAATAAAGATGTTATTATAGTTTAGCATAAATAAAGTACAATCCCAAATCTGCAAGTATGCACTAATTATACAGGAGGGATTGTCCTACTTAAATTTAGATATAAGGTACGATAAGATGATATGAAGGGGAGTTGGAAATGGACAGCACCCAGTGTCTATACCTATTAAATTAATAAAACTAACTGATAACTTATTTAGTTCGTGTTTGTTATTTTAAATATATACTTGAGTTCAAAACTCTACGAGTACGAGGCTACGGTCAACCGACTTGTAACAATATAACTAAAGTAACAGAATAATAAATTGTCAATCATTGATTAGGTATGTATAAACTTGCTCTTAATGAATATATTACATGCGTCATACATACACTCTCCTCTATAGTTGCATCTGTATTAAAAAAAATTGTGACCACAGTTTATAATTTTTAGTGGCCCTGAGAAGCAGTGTTGAGAATAGATAACGAAAATTTCATCTAGATAAGATACAGATAATTTTATAAAAATTTATCTAGATACAGATAAAGATAAATATATTTTACATTTATCTAGATAAGATAAAGATAATCTAACTTTATCTAGATAATATTGTAGATGAAAATTTTTTAGTATAATATTCAAATAACAAATAACATTTGTTATTTGAATATTATACTAAAAAATGTTTGTACTTACTATGGAACTTCTTTACCTATGTGAAGTGTGAACATAAAGTAACTTATAGTTAATAGGTACCTACAACCTACTACCTATCACATGTCTAATCAATAAACAGTCTTATCTTTTCGTATGGAAAGCTATTTTTAGTGTTTTTCCATATGTATAGCCTAGGCGAATAATTTAAAAACAATTATTGTTGAAATCGTCAACCGTTAATACCCGCATCGTTTATAAATAGGTACTAGTATAGTAGTATTTATAATCAATGATACCATGAATTCAATTTCAATAATATTATATAATATTATTTATATTATTATTTTGTGTGGCGACTGGCGAATTAATCACGTGCACCTTTATCTTCGGAAACGCAGCGATTAAAAATTAAAATATAACGCCTAGTGTCTAATGTCCTAGTTTATAAGTCTAAAGCCACTTAGGTCTTAGGTTAAAACTCATTATGAATATAATATGTACTGTTGGATAATGTTCTGTCCTCGGCTTTGATAGAAAATTTTAGTAAAAAAATTAATATTATTCATGAAAAATGTATACGATTTAAATAAATTTATCTAGATAAGAAAATATGTCATCTTAGATAACCAATAGATAAATGGCAAAATAGTAATCTAGATAAGATAATAGATGAGTAATTGTTTATCTAGATAATTATCTAGATAAATTTATCTAGATAAGTCTCAACACTGCTGAGAAGGGCCGTTTTAAAGAACATCGTTAATACCATTCGGTAGGAAATTATGCTTTCTTCTCGGTTTTCTTTGGCAAAAGCACGGCCTGGATGTTGGGTAACACTCCACCTTGAGCGATGGTTACTTCGGACAACAATTTGTTCAATTCCTCGTCATTTCTGATGGTCAATTGCAAATTTCTGGGGATGATACGAGACATTACCTGCCAATTCCAAGACTTCAGCAGCCAAATACTCCATGACGGCGGCCAGATATACCAGGGCTCCAGCTCCGACGCGCTTTGCGTAGTTTCCTTTCCTCAATAGCCGATGGATCCGACCGACCGGAAACTGGAGCCCGGCACGGGACGATCTGGTCTTGGACTTTCCTCCTTTCGCTTTACCTGCTTTACCGCGTCCGCTCATGATTGCAGTAGTAGATGTGAATAGACTGTATACTGTTGATGTCAAACGAATACTAAACTTGACTTATGATAGTTACTGGACTTGTCTTTGTTGGACGGCCTATGGCCTATGTAGAGCTCCAGCCTTTGCCTTTTATCTCTTTTTCAAGTTCATTTTCCTCACAATAGCGGACGATTCATCGGTCCGACCCGATTCATTGGGTCAGAGCCCGGATGTGACTGAATCTTGATACGGAAGTTTCGCGTATAAACACAGCTATTGCCAATTGTACTGTTTCCGAAATGGACAGAACACCGGCCGACCGTCTGATTACATGGTTGGTTGTTAGGTAATGCGCTCCCGTTATAATTCTAAGTGTAATGTTTTGGACGGCCTCTAACTTCCGCCAGTTTGGCTGGCTAAGTTGAGGCGCCCAAGCAACTGATGCGTATAGGAGGATTGGTTTGATGTACATGGTGTATAGTTGGATTCTGGTCCTAAGTGGAATCGGGGAATTTTGGTTCAGTATCGGGTAGAGTGAGGCTCTGACTCCTTTTGTTTTTTGTATAGTAGTTTTTAAGTGACCATTCATTGCATGTTAGTTTTGTGTCCATTGTGACGCCGAGATATTTTATTTGGTTTTTCCATTTGACTGCTTGGTTTTTGATTTTTATTTGTCGAGGATGTTTTTTGTGACTTCATCCAAAAATAATGGCTTCGGTCTTGTCTATATTTAATTGAAGTCTCCATTTGTCTGTCCAGATCATGGTCTGATCTATTTGTCTTTGTAGTTGACATATTGCGTAGTTTCTGTTTGGATTGGCTCTGTGGAACATGGTGTCGTCTGCAAAAATGGATGTTTGTATTCTGTCGAGAAGTGGAAGATCATTTACATAGTGGATGTAGAGTAGAGGTGAAAGGCAGGACCCCTGCGGTACTCCTGCTTTTATCTGTTTATAAACATGTGAGCCAAAAGTTTCGAGAACGTATTACTTAATAAATAACGCGTTAGTATATTTGTTATTAGAAACGGTATTTATTTATTTTTTATTCATATATAGTAATTAATATGCAAATGTACAGTATATAATGTAAACGGATCTGAGTAAATAGATATAAATAATAAGCATTATAAATATTTTAATAACAATTACATAAAACTAACGGATTAAATTTATGTTTAAAATTACGACTTCCTTTAGCTAGATAATATATAATGTAAAAAAAAAAAAAAAATATGCACAATCTACAAATTATTTCGTAATAACAATATATATGCGACTAATTGCACATATTATAAATATATTTTGTTTTCCGCTCAACTTTCAAAATGGTCAGTTGTCATATTAGATTTCAATATTGACTGGTTAATTTTAATAAATATTACGTTAACATTTTTTTTTTTTGTTTTCCAATAATAAAAGAATGTTCGAAAACCGTCACGACAGTCAGTAGACAAACACGTGTCACTAAAGTACTAAACGAATAATTTATTGTAGGACAACTAAAATAAGACAACAGTGCTATAAATTATAATATCAGTATGGACTGCAATTCTATAATATTAACAATAACAATGTTTTTTTTACGATGAATTATGACATTCAACTGCCAAGGAGTCATGATCAATGCGACTACAGAGGAAGCTGGATTTATAGACAATCACCAAAGAACAGGAGCAGAACCTTTACAGCAATCATTAATTTATTATCATATTTATGTATTCATATTGTATTATCATATTTAAATCATGTACCTAGTTAAAAATATTGTAGTTATATTATTTGATAAAAATTGTATAATACTAGATTAATTGTATTTTGGGGAATATATTTTATATTAATTTAAGGGAGAAATAACTATTAATAAGTAATATTTTATTTGGAAAGGGGAGAGACACTATAATTAATAAAAAAAAAAAATGGGAATAATAAAGGAACTATATTTGAACTTACTTATTTATGTAAAACTACAATAGACGTAGATGCGAATATTTTACTTATAGTTTATACTTATAATAAATTACGTTTCTCTATAGTATAAAAAAGGATGTGCCTCTGGCGTGGTTTAATCACTCGCAAGTACATAGGTACCTAATTACGTATCAGTGAGATAAAAATAACATACTAATATTCTACTACATATTACTATCGTTCATATTACAACGTTTTAAGAAGTAATGATTTGACATTAAGTATGTAAGTTGAAATTAAGTTACGACTTTATAGATTATACTATTATAGTAGCGTTGGGTTGTAGTACTATTGATAAGAAATATTACTTTAAAAAACAAAAAAATATTATATAAAATTTAGTAAAACTGTTATGTGTCTAAATTGTAATTATGTTATATTTATATGAATTGATCAAACATTGTATTATTCTGTAAAACCATGTAATATCATATATGTATACTGATGTTCTTATTCTTATTCATGTATTTACAAACAAAAATTTATATTATAAATTATATTTTCAAGATGGTTATTAATAAAAAAAAGGGCGGGTAAGTGTATGTCGCTCTGCTGTACAGTAGGTTACAAGTGAGTCACTGTAATGGATTGTGTTAGATTTTTATCCAATGATATAATATCATTGAATAAGAAAAACGATTCTGAGCGAAGACGGTCAGTCAGTCTATAATATCTTACTAAGTCTAAATGTATTTGATGATATTATTGTGAATAAAGTAATTAATTTTAGTATTATAGGCATTAGTATTTACTATAGTTGGTTAAATTCATTTTTCTCAAAAAAATTATATTTTAAAATGCCATTGCGTGTATATAAAATATAACAATATATTCTAAAAGTTTCATATACCAACAAATAATATTTTTAAATTATATCAAAATAACTAAAATCATTATTCTTGGTTTAAATATGAAATTTTGTCTAAATTTGAAATTAAAATGTCTGTAAAAAATAAATGTGTTGATATATTTTTTAGATTTTTTGGTTACAGTATGATTTATTTATGAGAATTTTTGTTTTAAATTTTCAACACTTAGTTATAAAAACTGAACATTTTATAATTTTTTAATTACAATGATTTATAATTTTCGAGATTTTGACAAATTTTGTCAAAATTCGAACTTTAAATGCTTATACAAAAAAATCGTGCCTATGTATTTTTAAAATTTTTCAACTGATGTTGTAACAATATATAAGAAAGCTTGTATTAAATTTTCAGACTTTTTGGCCCACCAAATAAAATTTTATTGACAATTATAAAAAAAAAAACTAAAAAAATTGAAAACTAAAAATGTCTGTAAACAGCTCAAAACAAATCAAAATATTTTCAAAATTGAATGGTGTATAGAAAATGAGAATATAAACATTTAGTGAAATTTTCATGCATCTACAATTATTCGTTTTTGAATTACAACCAAATAAGAAAAACGCTACATGAGAAATCGAGTGAATATCCTATGTTGTAAAATTATGAACTTAAAACACTCATAAAAAATTATTTTTAATTGCTTTTAGATATTTTATTTTTGATAAAAGTAGAAAAACTTACGTTAAATCTTGTGTTAAAATTTAAAACCTTAGATTTAAAAAGAAAAATTTTTATGAATTTCTAACTCCAAATAATTTGCAAATTTTCGTCATTTTTACGTAATTTGTCAAAATTTCAACTTTAAATGCTTAAAAAAAAAAATTGTGACTACAGATTTTTAATATTTTTCATGTGCCTTTGAAACAATATATTAGGAGCATTCTATTAAATTTTCAAGAATTTTTAACGAATAAATAAAATGTTATTGATTTTAAAAAAAAAAAAAACCAAAAAGATTGGAAATTTAAAATGTCTGTAAACAGCTCAAAATAAGTCAAAATATTTTGAAAACGGTATGGTATATAGAAACTGCTTATATAAACATTCAGTAAAAATTTCATGTATTTACCGTCATTTTTTTTAGACTTACACCAAAAACCAAAATCGATTTTATCGAAAATCAATGTTGCGTAAAAATTCCCGTTTTTTCCTTAATTTTCCATTTGTTTTTCACGGTACTTTTGAAAACTACTGGAAAATGTTTACTTTTGACCCCCAAAGTACCAACTAGATTCACTTTCCTATCAGAAAAGGTACTATTGAAGAAAATCTAAGCACTTTTACTGTCCCAAAATGTGATGACAGACACAAAAAAAATTAAAAAAAAATAAAAATAAAAATAAAAAACACACATCATTGTAAAACCAATACATTCATCGCTCCGCTCAGAATCTAAAATGCTACATGAGAAATCGAGTGAATATCCTATGTTGTAAAATTATGAATTTAAAACACTCATAAAAATTTATTTTTAATTGCTTTTAGATATTTTATTTTTGATAAAAGTAGAAAAACTTACGTTAAATCTTATGTTAAAATTTAAAACCTTAGATTTAAAAAAAAAAATTTTTATGAATTTTTAACTCTAAATAATTTTCAAATTTTCGTCATTTTTACGTATTTTGTCAAAATTTCAACTTTGAATGCTTAGAAAAAAAAATTGTGACTACAGATTTTTAATATTTTTCATCTACCTTTGAAACAATATATAAGGAGCATTTTATTAAATTTTCAAGAATTTTTAACGAATAAATAAAATGTTATTGATTTTTTAAAAAAAAAAAAACCAAAAAGATTGGAAATTTAAAATGTCTGTAAACAGCTCAAAATAAGTCAAAATATTTTGAAAACGGTATGGTATATAGAAACTGCTTACATAAACATTCAGTAAAAATTTCATGTATTTACCGTAATTTTTTTTAGACTTACACTAAAAACCAAAATCGATTTTATCGAAAATCAATGTTGCGTAAAAATTCCCGTTTTTTCCTTAATTTTCCATTTGTTTTTCACGGTACTTTTGAAAACTACTGGAAAATGTTTACTTTTGACCCCCCAAAGTACCAACTAGATTCACTTTCCTATCAGAAAAGGTACTATTGAAGAAAATCTAAGCATTTTTACTGTCCCAAAACGTGATGACAGACACAAAAAAAAAAATTAAAAAAAATTTAAAAAAAAACACACATCATTGTAAAACCAATACATTCATCGCTCCGCTCAGAATCTAAAAAAATTTTTTGATGTGTTATATTAAACTGGAAGAGGGATGTTATGAAATTGAAGATATTAAGAATCGAGTTATTGAACAAATAGATTACTATAATAACAAATTCAATACCGAGTTAACATTTGACATTTCGGTTGATCCTAATGATTTCAGATCATATTGTAACGAGACAGAATGTACGAAAATCAATGTTCGCTGAATAGTCGCTATAACATATTATTGCAACCAGCGCGCAGTGCGATTAAGAACAAAACAATTTCGTCGGCCGTCGTGCGCCGCAGCGCAGCCGTCGGACGATAACGGTATCACGTCAGATTACGCACGAGAATTGACGCCTAAAAGGCGTAACAGATAGCGTGGATCTACATCTACTATCACTTCCTGTCTAGTCACATAAATGCACTAATTACACCTAATTAGAGGTACTAATATGCAAATTAATGATAAGTAAAGTCAGAAGAACTATCATTAAAGCTACCGATCACATAATAACAGCCTCAGCACTAAATGAAACGTACGAAAAGTGTGAAAAACACACGCGCAAAAACCGGCATTGTTATTCACAGCGGCTACTGAGAGAGTCAGTAAATATGCCCCGTGAATAACACTGCAGACACACTCGCTTCTCCTGTTAACTTTTACAGTTTAACTCAGGTCTAGGATATGGTAATACCAGGTCATACTAGACTATACAAATTATACTTTGTCGCCGTGTCCGTTAGTAAAACCCCGCGCTGTGCTTCCATATTACTGATTTAACATATTATGTACTGGCTTAGGATATGGTAAATCCAGGTCAAACTAGACAGTACATACCCAACTTGCCCAAAAAGTGTACAGCCGACATAATTAATGTTAACAGTGAGCGAAGAGCCCTGTTTATAATTGTAGTGCAACAAGTACACATTCCCCTGTAATATTGGAAACACGCATAGTGTCGCGAATAAAACTAGAATAATTATCCGATCGATCGCCCATCGCCCGTATCTTTAAATACATTGCGTCGATACTTTAATACGTCGAGAGCACCGAGCCGAAGCCGCCGCCCGATAATTTTAATAATAAACTATAAACCCATTATCGATACGCTGTCGTCGACGCGTCCACACACACACACACACACACACACACACACACACGTCGCCGTCACTTCACACGACAATTACGGAATCTACACAGTTGCCGTCGATCAACGCACTGCTGTTTGTAGGTACCTATTCGGGCTATTCAACAGTCTATTTCACGCCGTCTACGAGTCCGAGAAGTACAGGACTATCGTGACCAACGTCGATTCTGTATATCTGCTATCGACCAAGTCAATACAACTACATTTATCCAGATCATATAGTGTTGCCTAAGGGACCACTGGAACCGTGAGTCCGTAACGTTATATCATTCAGACAAATCAATCCCAACCGTGAGTCAAATTATACAATTCAAATATATAAATTGTCTTTCCTTGCTACACGTATTTTGAAATGTAAAATCACAATAAGTGATATAATTTTATAACAAAAGAAAATACTGTCATCTAGTAAATATAATTTTGAATATGTTTTCAATAAAGATAATATTTTATGTGAACCTAAAATATAGCGTTGCGTTCATCATTTAATATTACAATATATAAAATGTAATGGGATACTGTACTTTGAGATTTTAATAGTATAGCACCTGTATTAGGTTTTGAAAAACGAGAATATAAACCAGAGTTTGAAATTCGTCGATCGGAAAAAGCTGTAAATTTAAACACAATTAATTCTATAAAAGTAATGTGTAATA
The DNA here is from genome assembly GCA_027563435.1 of Nasonovia ribisnigri. Lineage (NCBI taxonomy): Eukaryota > Metazoa > Arthropoda > Insecta > Hemiptera > Aphididae > Nasonovia > Nasonovia ribisnigri. Next base: position 10,888 of record JANEHU010000014.1, on the reverse strand, counting down.
TAGCTCAAGGATCATTCAACAACCATCTTCAAAGTCATTCGATTTACGAGTTTTTCCCAAGTGCAAGGACAGGATCTAAAGTAATTCAGTCACCACAAAATTTAATATATTACAAATTGAATAAAACAAATATTGACTCGATAACTGTTCAGCTGGTTGATCAAGATCATAATTTGATTGATAATTTTGGTGAGACATTAACAATCGTGTTGCATATTAAACGTTACGGGTCTTGAGATGAGATTGAAATTCAATATAAACCCACTACTTCGGATTAGTTCTATTAGTCATACGACTAAAGTGATACCGGTAAAATCAAATAAAGTAAAAAAATTGAAGGCCAAAAATAAAAAACTTTTACAAGCTCTGGGTTATCAATTAAAGCAGAATGCCTGAAAGTGATATTTTAGATATAACTACACAGTACGAAACGGATTCTAAAATTACGAAAATTGAATATCATTCATACACAGTACACACCGTATACAACATCATTTAATAATAATGACAAAATACGTATATCAATCCAGCAAACGGATGTTTATCCATATTTACACGAAAGCTTTATTTTTTTAGAAGGAACAATTACGGAAGCTGATAAAGTGAAACTGTCTAATAACGGTTACTCTTATCTCTTCGAACAAATACGATTGGAAATTAATAGGATAGAAGTAGATAGCACTCGTGTTCTTGGAATCACTAGCTCGTTGAAAGGCTACTTATCTGGTACACCAGATAACTATAATTGCTATGAAAACTCTGGCTGGAATTTTAAAAACGCAACACAATCAGCAAATGATAAAGGCGAATTTAGTGCTTGCATTCCATTAAAATATTGGTTAGGTTTGTTTGAAGACTATAAAAAAATATTGGTGAATACTAGATTAGAATTAATTTTAACTCGAAGTCATAGTGATTTAAATGCGTTGAGCTTGAAAAGTGGAATAAGTAATTCTACAGGTAAAGTCGTTTTAAGCAAAATAGTCTGGAAGGTACCACATATCACTGTTGATGATGAAGAAAGGTTAAAATTATTGAAACTTATAGAAAAAGAAAAAAGTTTATTTATTCCTTTTAGATCTTTTGAAACTTTTGAATATCCTGAACTAGGAACCGCTAAAAAAGTTGTATGGAATTTGAAAACTGCATCAAAATTAGAAAAACCACGATTCATTGTAATTGGATTACAAAAAGGACGTAAAAATTCGTTAGCAAAAGATTGTAGTATATTTGATCATTGTCAACTGACAAATGCTAAAGTATTTCTGAACTCGGTATCTTATCCCTATGATAATTTGAATTTAGATTTTTCAAAAAATAATTTCACCCTATTATATGATATGTATACATCGTTTCAAGAATCTTACTATGAAAAAAGTATACGGAACCCGTTATTAAGCCCTTCTACTTTCTTATCAAACGCTCCGATTATAGTTATCGATACATCAAAACAGAACGATTCAGTCACAGCCTCGGCAGTAGATGTTCAATTAGAAATTGAAGCATCAGAATCCCTTACAGGTGTAACTGCTTATTGTTTATTAATTCATGATAGAATTGTAGAATATGTGCCTTTTACTAGAGAAGTAAGAAAACTTGTGTAATTATTATTTAGAATTAATTTGTATCAATAAAAAAAAATTTTAATTTTATAATTTGTAATCATTTCATGAAATATTATTTTAGTTTTTTTATTATGGTTTGATAAAAAAAGCTGCATTATAGTCAAAACATTATTGAGTATATTCACTAAATAATTTTGTGTGATGAATGAATAGGTACGAGTGTATAGTCTTCGTAATGGTAATGGGACTTTTCGGCGCGGGCGATTCGGCGCCGACAGTTTGGCGCGGACGTTTCGGCGATATATGTCAATTCGACGATGTCCGTTTCGGCGATATGGCAATCTACTTATCTGTAACATTGTCTCACCGTAGGTATACACTGTGGTATAGAAATGTTATCTTTATTACTATTGTTATTATTACTACAAGATAAATCGACGTCACGATAGTCGATATGGATGATCTGATAATTTTATAATTTAGTTAGTCTGCGGAAAGTGAAGTAGGTACACCTATACGTAGTCAAGTTTTTTGTGTAGGTATTATTTTTTTTATCATTCGTAAAAGTTAAAAAATGTCAAAAGTAAAATCAAAAAGAAACAAAAACGTGATCCCCGTGGATGGTTTTATGTTCATATTTGATAAGCTTAGTGCTGACGAAACTAAACGGTTTTGGCGATGTTGTCGTAAAGATTTGTCTTGTCCGGCTCGAATACATACCGGTATACATGATTTTAAAGTTTTAAAATTTTCTGCTAAAAAACATTGTCATGATTCTGAAGCGGCTAGAATAGAAGCAGACACAGCTATAACGAGTATGCGTCAACGAGCTATTTTAACAATGGAACCTACGTCTTGTGTAATTAACGAATGTGTTAACGGGCTATCAGATTTATTATCTTTACAGATACCCGATGAGTATCAAAATTATTCACCATCAATTGGAGTTAATGAACATTTTTTATTGGCTGATAGTGGGCCTAGCAATGAAAGAATATTAATATTTGGTCGACCACTTGGTCTCAAGTTATTAAAAGATTCGAAAATATGGTACATGGATGGAACTTTCAAAGTGGCACCTACTTTATTTTGCCAAGTTTATGTCATTTTAGCTGAATTTTTAGGGGGAGTGCATCCTGCAGTTTATGCATTGCTACCTAACAAAAAGGAACAAACATATGTAAAATTATTTAGTATGATTCAGTGGCGGTTTTCCTGGGGAGGCAAGGGAGGCAGTGCCTCCCTTGAAAATAAGAGAAATATATTTTAAATATAAAATATTGTTTTCTTATATTTTCAAATATATTCACTATTATAAAAGGGAAATTAATAAAATAAATATTTAAATTATGTATTGAAGGAATTATTTAAAGTCCGTGCCCAGTTTCGGTCTTTAAAATATAAGACCGTGGTGCCTATATGTAAAAGACTGCCCAGTGACCGTGCGCGAACAGGGAATACCTATATTATTAATATTGTTTATAGAATAAACTAATAATATACTGTAAATTACCACGAACAATATACTAGGCTACGGCTGCCCCTCCATACATCCCGGCGTCGGGAAGTCGACGACGGCTGCCGGCTTCCCACTTTTACAGGAGGCAACCGCCGCTGCCGTTATTAATACGTTACATGTGTACACAAATTTACGCACACAGACGCACATAAAATGTGCAAGTAGCGCATGCGCGATTCTCTGTGGAGACTGCACATAACCGTTGCCTCCGTCGGAAAACGTCACTGCGCCTCAGCGGCTGACTACTAATTTGGGAACAAATAGAGTTTAGGTATTAAACATGACGTGTACACTGTACAACTATTGTAGTTAATCTTTAGATTGTTTATGATGTAAGAGTTAATTTCTACCACGGATTATTGTACGTTATCAATAAATAAGTTATTATCAATAGCAATTGATAATTGTATAATTTATTATTATTAAAATATAATAATTGACAATTGTATTATCATTAATGGCGTTTAATAACCGAATTGATATTATGATGATTATTATGTTCATTATCTATGTTAATAGGATTATTCAGATTATTCAATATTTAAATTTTATTATTGAATTATTCTATTATCTGTGTGACAGGCGATAGGTACTGTGGTCTGTGAGTGTATTAAAGCAATCAGTTTTTATTGTTCCTTAAGGTATTTTTTCATTTTTAATTGTTTAGAAGGGCGCAAAATTGTTGCCTCCTCAAAAATTTTATGCCAGAACCGCCACTGGTATGATTAATCAATTACAACCTGATCTCCATCCAACATCAGTTTCTTGTGATTTTGAACTTGGAGCCATCACAGCAATAAAAAATTCTTTTGAAAACATTTATATTTTTGGGTGTTATTTTCATTTAAGCCAAAATTTTTTGAAAAAAGTTGGAGAGTTACATTTACTGTCAAAATATAATAATGAAGCAAACTTTTGTGTTGCAACCAAAACAATTATTGCGCTGGCGTTTATACCATTGTGTGATTTAGATATGGCTGCAGATGAGTTGGCAGACGAACTTCCAGATGAGCTTATACCATTATTTGAGTGGTTTGAAGAATTTTACATTGGGAAGAAAAATCGACGTATAGGACGAAGAAAACCACGATATTCTCCTGAAATGTGGAATCTTCACCAACGAATATTGAATGATACAGATCGGACAAATAATCATGCAGAGGCGGCAAACCGACGATTAAATATTCAAATGGGTACTCATCCAACGATATGGACCTTCATTGCGAATCTCAAAAAAATTCAAGCCGGGCGTGACACGTACTATGAAAATCTTGTGTCGGGAAATAGTCCACCAAAGAAGTTGAAAAAATTTCAAGATACAGATAAAAGAATAAAAAGGTTAGTAAATAATTATGATAGGCAAAATAAAATGATATTTCTAAGAGGTATAGCAAATAATATTGCTTTAAAATAAAATTGGTTAGGTTGATTTAAAGTGACTGTGGTATTTTTACATTTTTAACTGTATTACCTATAAATAATTATAACTATTTTGACTTATTTATGATTTAAAACTACTTATTGTATTATATAATACGTTTTTACATTATATTACATTTTTTTTTTTGACTATTAATTTTCGCCGAAATGGTCGCTCGCCGAAACGGACATCGTCGAATTGACATATCGCCGAAACGTCCGTGCCGAACTGTCGGCGCCGAATCGCCCGCGCCGAAACGTCCTAGATCCCTTCGTAATGTATGACACAGTAAATCTGTGATCATTGGATTGATATTCTGTCACTGTGTAATTATCACTGTGAAAAATCATTACACTGTAATCATAAAAAAAATGTATACTACTAAGACAGAATAATAACCATTCGGTTTGTATAAAAAATATAATATATACCTGATACACAATTAGTTAAGTACTACATCAATTCAAATGATTTAGTTATACCAGGTTTAAAAAAAAAAACAACATAAAATATAAAATGAATCATTATTATATATATTATTTAATTATTTATTTATTTATTTTTATTTAATGTTTGTACTGACAATTTACAATATAGAATATCGATAACAATAATAGCGTATTAATATTTGACAATTAATATATTTTTAAATAATTCAATATAAGTAAAACAATTAATACAAGGATTATATATAATAAATCAATAAATTATAAACATTTTTACATAATAGAACACACGTGTATATCTATTTTAAAATTATTAAATAATTACAGTACCACAAATTATATTACTTTACAATTTATCATAATGAATATCGATCGAAGTCTATCGCAATATAATTAGATAGGTACACTATAATAAATCAGAAATTAATCATACACAAAGGTTAATGTTATTGATAGAATATTAAAATGTATACATAGTTTTATCAAAAGCTTTGTAACCAAATTAATTAACACTACTTTTTAATTTTTACAATTTATAAAATGATAAATTTAAATCCAATAACTTATTAACTACAGGTTAATTCAAATAATAAAATATTATCATATTTTATAAATATTAAATAAAAATAACATCTATTACATTCTTGATATAACTCATTAGTTTTATGAAAATGTTTCGTTAGCTTACATAATACGTTGATAATCGATATCAATTTGTGATCATAAATATTAGATATAATATAATACATTATGTTTTTATATTTTTTATATTGATTTTGAAATCAAAATATAAAATATTGATTGATTTAATAATTATAAAATGTGATTGTAATAAAATATAACTATAATTATTCTTGATTATTTTAATTTATAATGACCATATGGTAGTGTACAAATACCACCTTTTAATATAATACGTTTATCATCATTTGCACTCAATACTATTTTTCTCATTGTTTTTGAATATACGTTATGTTTGGTTGACTGTATCGAGTTAATATCACAGTACGCATTAATTTTACTAGGTTTATCATTTAATGTATCCGTATGTTTAGAATTTTGTATACTGAACTTTGATAAAATATCTAAATAATGATTGATTGTCATATACTTGTCTCTAACATACTTTTTTACACCTTTTGCCTTTTTGTATTTGTTGAGGTTCACAGATATACAGAAGTTAAGGTAAATAAAATAAGATCGGATATATGTAATAATATAATAATATGTATAATTGATACGAATAACTATAGTGCTCTGAGGCGTAATATAAAACAACGACTAATCGTCCTACAGGCTACTACATAGAACGAATATGCTACAGAAATATAAAATGCCTATTCAGCGTCTACTGTATTACAGTATGAATAATTTTGCTTATAATCTACATAATACAGGGTGTGTTGTTTACATTCAACACTTCCCCTTAAACAATATACCCTAACTTAGAATTTAATATATCTAATTCCCAACATCTCCCTGAGTTCTTGGAATCTTGGTCGTGGAGTAGGCTTGGTCAATATGTCAGCTAACTGCTCCTTGCTTGGCACATACTCCAGAGAAAACATCCCTTCACTGAACTTCTCACGAATGTAGTGATAGCGAACATCGATGTGTTTTGTTCGCTTATGGTATTCTGGATTTTTCACTAGTTTGATGGCGCTTTGGTTGTCTGCATACAGAACCGGTGTATCTCCCTGTGTCTCCAGAAGATCACTGATAAGTAGCGTCAACCAAGTAAGTTCCTGTATCGATTGGCTCAGCGCTATGTATTCTGCCTCAGTAGTCGAAAGTGCTACCGATTTTTGCCTTTGTGAACACCATGCTACGATTCCATCTCCCATCATGAAAACGAATCCTGATGTTGATCGTCTCGTTATTGTGTCACCGGCATAGTCTGCGTCACTATATCCACGCAATTTTGGTGTTACGCTAGAATCATAAATTAAACCATAATTAAACGTTCCCTTTAAATATTTAAATATACGTTTCACCGCATTCCAATGAATTGTCAGAGGCTTTTCTAAATAACGACTGACAAGATTTACTGCAAAAGTCATATCAGGCCTTGTTATTTGGCTTAGATACAACAAACTTCCAACTGATTCTCTGTATGGAACTTCCCCTGCTTCCAATGATCCTGACAAATTTGGATCTAATGAGTGTTGTGGATCTGCTGGAATATGCAGGACGTTGGCTTCTTCCATATTGAACCTCTCCAAAATGCGCTTGCAATATGAAGATTGGTGTATGAAAATTGAACCATCAGGTCTCTGATCAATTTCAATACCCAAGAAATGATCAATTTCACCTTCCTTCGTCTCGAAGTTGTCCTTTAGGTAGTTCACCATTGTGTCCACCAGCTCGTTGTTTGTTGCTGCGATTAGTCCATCATCTACAAAAATAGCGACAATTAGTAATTGATTATTTTTATTGCTTACGAATACACAAGGGTCTGCTTTTGTTTCCTTTAGGTCAAAGTTCCTCAGCATATTTTTAAACTTTTTGTTCCAGCACCTGGGTGCCTGTTTCAACCCATATAGGCTCCGTTGAAGTTTGCATACTAATTGTGTTCCATCTTCGTAACCTTTTGGCTGTTTCATATAGATGTCTTCTTCAAGATCTCCATATAAAAACGCTGTTTTAATATCAAATTGTCTGAGCATTAATTTTCTGGCTGCTGCTATCGCAAGTATTACTCGAATTGAATCGTATTTCACTACTGGACTGAACGTTTCTTGAAAATCTATTCCATGAACTTGCGCACATCCCTTTATTACTAACCTTGCTTTGTACCGATCAACCTCTCCGTTTGCTTTGTATTTAGTCTTGTATATCCAACCATTATTGATAGGTTTTTTATTTTGAGGCAAGTCCACAAGTGTCCATGTTTCATTTTTTTCAAAAGATTCCATTTCATTTTTCATGGCTTCTATCCATTTTTCTGAATTTTGTGACTCCATAGATTCCTTGAAATTCACTGGATCAGATTCAACTACAAAAAAGGCTGAATTATCATAACGTAATGGTTTCTTAATATTATTCCTGTCTCGCAAGTTGTACACGTTGACATTTGATCTATTTCCTTGTTCATGATTTTCATTTTCGTTGTTATCTTCACTTATTGGTTCAAATTCATTTTCCATGAGCTCATCACCTTCTGATTTATTGCTGCGTTCTAATGAACCGTCTTTGTGTAAGCTAAGAACATCAATGTTATTACTATCATTTAAATTATTAGAACATTCTAAAAGTTGGTCATTTATAACACTTTCATCTTTGAAAATGACGTCTCTACTAAGTGACACCTCGTTATTTTCTTTATACCAAATACGATACCCTTTTGAAGTTTCTGAATATCCAACAAAGTATCCTTTTCTGCTTTTTGCATCCCACTTCTTTCGTCGTTGTTTTGGAACTAAACTATATGCATTTATTCCAAATTCTATAAACCTTTCTATTTTTGGAAGTTTATCAAACCACAACTCGTATGGTGTTTTACATGCTTTCCCTGAATTACCAGTATAATTTAATGAGAACACTACTGTATTGACTGCTTCTGCCCACAGTGATTTTGGAAAATTCTTGGCATAGATCATTGTTCTAGCTGCCTCACAAATAGTCCTCATTGAACGTTCAGCTGTTCCATTTTGTTGAGGAGTATAAGGTATACTTGTTTCATGCTTTATACCAAGATAATTTAGAATTGCTTGAACTTCGGAATTGTTATACTCTAAACCACAGTCACTCCTAATAGTTTTAATAACATTTGTAGTTTGAGTTTTAACCATACTCAGAAAACAATTAAGTTTTTCTTTAACCTCAGATTTATGCTTCATAAAATAGACATAAGTATATTTTGAATAATCATCTTTAAATATAATGAAATATCTTTTACCTCCTAATGAATTCTCTTCCATGGGTCCACACACGTCGCTGTGTATTATTTACCCTGGTTCAGTAGTTATTGTTTCACTCTGAGTGAACGTTCCCTTATGCTGTTTGCCATAGATGCATGGTTCACAGAATAATTGTCCTTGTATATCTGTAAATTGTATTTCATTGTGTTTTAAATACTCACGAACTGTTTGACATTCTGATGACACAGTATTTTGTGCCAGTGTTCTAATGACAATTTCTTAACTGCAACGTTAGCACAGTGTCCAATTTCCTGTGAAATATCTGTTTTGATTAGCATTGAAAACAATTTATTCTCACGAACACCGACTGCAATTACACGATCATTAATTTTAAATGTACACATTTTACCGTCTGTCACCATTGTAATTCCTTTATCAAGGCATGCCCCACAAGAAAATAAATTTACCTTTAGGTCAGGTACATATAAAACATTTTCTAAGTAGCCCTTTATCCACTTATTGTCAACATAAGTATGAATATTTATGTTACCTTTTCCAACTGCCATAATATGCTTACTATCTCCAATACGCACAGGTGAATGCACATCAAAATTTTTATAATCGACGAACCACTCCTTTCGATTTGTCATGTGATCGCTCGCACCTGAGTCTACGTACCATTTGTCTGAGTCGTCGATTTCTTCAATTTTTCTTTGTACACCAATAAACGCCAAACAGGAAGTTGATTTCGTTTCTTCTTGTTCCTTTTTGAATATCCTGCAGTCCCTTTTCCAGTGTCCTGGTTTTTACAGTGATTGCATTTTCCTGGCTTTGTATTTTTATTTTTGTTCACGTATTTTTGATTTTTATTATACTTGCTTTTGTTTGCAGTCAAAGCAACACCTTCAGAACCTTCTTCTTGGACTTCCTGTCCTTGCACTTGTCGTGTTTCTTCCACCATCAATCTAGTGGTTAACTGTTCTAGTGTTCTATTTGCACTATTCATTGAGTCCCATGCACTGTAGAAGTGCCTATAGCTATCAGGTAATGTCATCAACATTTTTGTAATTAACATTGATTCTGAAATAGGTTCTCCCAATTGTTTTAGTTGTCTACTTAGATTTTCCAATTTTGAAATATGACCTGCTATATTGTCTTTTGGATCCATTGTATAACGATAGAACTTTTGTTGTACTATTGTTATGCTTGTGTCCGATTTCTGTTCGTACACACTAAGTAATTTATTCCACATACCATTTGCTGTGTCACAGTTCATAATGTATTGCAAAGGTTGTTCATCTACTGATGTGACGATACATTTTTGAGCCTTACTATCTGCCCTTTTCCATATTGAAAAATCAACGCCATACCTTTCTCTCGCTTCATCTTCAGTTTCATTACCAATTTTTGCTAAAATAGGTATCTTTGATTTTCCCGATACTACATCAAATATTTCAGCTGCATCCATGATTACCTTCATTTGAAATTTCCACATGTCCCAATTTGATGCATCTTTGAGTTTGTTGATCTTATATTGTTCGTTTTCCATATTTAAAAAAAACGTAAATGTACACTATCTGCACACTAAGAAACGCACGCACACTACACAGCACTTACTTCGCGAATTATTATTGATGTACACTGTCTGTACACAAACACGCGATTCGTAAATAAATAATTAATGTATTAAAACATACACAAGTCACAACTTTATTATAAATACCTTACTACTGGGTACTGGGCCCATAACCTGTTGAGGTTCACAGATATACAGAAGTTAAGGTAAATAAAATAAGATCGGATATATGTAATAATATAATAATATGTATAATTGATACGAATAACTATAGTGCTCTGAGGCGTAATATAAAACAACGACTAATCGTCCTACAGGCTACTACATAGAACGAATATGCTACAGAAATATAAAATGCCTATTCAGCGTCTACTGTATTACAGTGTGAATAATTTTGCTTATAATCTACATAATACAGGGTGTGTTGTTTACATTCAACAGTATTCAATACCACTTACCGTATAAGCGTATAATTTAGGTCTTAGTGTTACAAATTCGGTCA